>JBBBDQ010000559.1:2362500-2372500 GCA_037127315.1 Ascarosepion bandense
ATTGAATAATATAGACAAGTTTTGTCTATTAATTTTGTGTAGGATCCGTTCATACCGTCTGATATACTTGATGGTGATGTCGTTAAAAGACAACAAAAAATCACAGTATTTGTTGAATTTTTTATCGGGTCTAAGCTTTCGGCTCACATAAGCCATTATCAAAGAGTAAATAATAACACACAGTAAACATAGAACATTTAAGCTATTAACAATAAAGATAATTGAATTGAAAATATAAGTCCATCCCTACCGTGGCGGATGGCCGAAGACAGTGACAAAATAGTGCTGTTGTGGTAATAGCTTAAATGTTCTATGTTTACTGTGTGTTATTATTTACTCTTTGATAATGGCTTATGTGAGCCGAAAGCTTAGACCCGATAAAAAATTCAACAAATACTGTGATTTTTTGTTGTCTTTTAACGACATCACCATCAAGTATATCAGACGGTATGAACGGATCCTACACAAAATTAATAGACAAAACTTGTCTATATTATTCAATGAAACCTGCATTAATGAAAAAATGCTGCCAAAATACACAGAATATATATATATATATATCAATGAAATTTTAATGAAATGTTTCAATTTTATAAAAATCTATGACAAATGGTAAATAATTATGTCGCGTGTTTCGTTCTTTAGGACTTCATAAGACTAAAGTGGTATTTTTGTGTTGAGGTGATTACATACGTGGGCATGAATCATGACATATCCTCGATGACAATTTTTTTTTTTTACTTTAAATATGTGTTTTATGTATATCGTCTAGACAATTTCATTTAGTTTCTTCTCTTTTTCGTTTGTTTTTTATCACTTCTCTTTTTAAATATGCCACATTGTGAAATTAGAAAATCTTTTTTTTCTCTCTTTTTGCTCCAAGCAAGGCAGTATTGCCACTAGTGAACAAGGGGCTACATGAGAAGAGATCGGATTATTGCATAAGCAGGAAGCGAATATGAAGAGGAACAGGTTAAAGGGGGTGTCAGAGAATGAGTAAGAGACGTATGAGAATACTGGAGTGAAGAGAGTTATATGAAATTAGAGTAAAAGGAAAAACGAACAAGATACAGTGGGTTTGGAGGAAAGACGAAGAAAGAATAGAAGTAAAAGGAAATTTTTGGAGACTAGATATCAGGGAAGCAAGGATACGGAAGAAAGTTTCACAAACGGAAGGTGCAAGAAAATAAACTGTTATAATAGAAGAGGCTGCCAAAAAAGTACAAAAACAAAACTAGTTGTAAGTTTACTCTGAATGATTTAGTTATTAAAACACTTTATATACAATTTTCTTTTAAATTATTTTTTATTTTAGTTAAAGTAGCACTTTTTAAATTAAAATTATGCTTAGACTCTTTACGGCGAGCAAATATATGTATATACTCTGTGTGTGTGTGTGTGTGTGTGTGTGTGTGTGTGTGTGTGTGTGTGTGTGTGCGTGTGTGCGCGCGTGCGCGTGTGTGTGTGTGTGTGATGTTATTTTTATTGCTAGAAAATATAGTGTTTAGTAGGTACACTCTAAAAGTCATAAGGAATAATGCTGAATTTAAAAAGAAACTATTAACTGCTTTATATATATACGAGTAGGCCTGTGCCGACAAAAATGACGGTAAAATATTTATCTCGATATGCCGTCTAAAATGACAACATATATATTGATGTACCTACTATTGAGTATCTTACATTAAGTCATAAGAAAATAAAACTAAACAATCTCTCTCTTTCTCTCTCTATATATATGAGAGGGTTCAATTCGTTTGGTACATACAATATCAAGTGTTATGATTGCGTCATGTGCGCCATCAAGTCTGCCTTGGATTTTCATAAAAGGCTGAAGAGGAGGTATTTGAAACTATCCGTTTGGGAATCCGAAGTCTCCGATGCAGAACGGGATTTTTGGTGTTTATAACGAGTATGAGTCTTCAAACAGCCTTGATTTTGTAGAACAAATAATAAATTTGATACTTGCACGTTACGACAAATGGAGAAATTGACATGAAAGATTGAGTTTTAGACCCCAAATGGAGTGCATCAAGATGTTGAAAGCGATTCTGTTCAAAACTTGCAATGACAAGTTGACCACCATTCTATTCGATCTAGAGAAGACAGTTTGAAGGAGTCAACTGGTCTATTAGATTGTACTTTAGTTTGTCATTATAACGAAGAACAGGGCTTCTAATGTTTCGAGCCCCATCAAGCAATTGGTTGTACATCAGAATTTTCGACATTCTACAATCTTCCATTCCCACAACCGACATTAACCTTGACTGAATAAAAAAGAATTAAGTTCCGCCAAAGCCAGTTTTTGTGAAAAGATCTGTGTTGGAGATATGATCTTTGAAAATGTAACCGCAGATTATACGGAATCAGCGCATGGGAAAGGCATCAAGTTTCCCGATGAGCGATCTGTATGGCGTCCAGGACTCAGATCCATGAAGTAGGGTTGTGAGAACAATAGCTCTGTACATACCTACATTTGTCTTAATTGATATGCTCCTTTCATTCCATAGACGATGACCAAATTTGCCAAAAGCATCCTGCGGCTTGGAGTTTCTTTTGGCAATTTTACCATCAAGAGATTTACTGCTGTTCACCTTACTTTCCATATATTTAAATGATTTAACATACGTTAAGTGTTTACCTTCTACTGCTATGGGAACAGTTGGAAATTCCGACATGCGCTGTTGCAGTTCTTCACCTTCGATGTGTTTACGAGTTGGTTTTGGCTGATGGACAACTTCAGTTTTCTCAATACTTACAGCCAATCCAAACGTCTTGTTTGCAACAGAGAATCGATCAATGATCAACTGTCATTCTTCCCGATGGAGAAAACAGCTATAAATTCAATTGGAGTAGATAGACTAAACTATCGCCCGGTTCACACTCCACCCACGTCTATTGAACAGGTGAAGAGGCTCATCCCTTGTTTCCTGTTTAGGATGCGGTTCCCGGTTTTCTCTTTTCCAATCTTTTCACTCCTATGTAACCCCCTGCACATCAGTGGATTTACCGTCTTGCTCGGGGTGATATGATTAAAAAAAAAAATGCCTTCCCAGTCAAACAAAAATTACTAAATATCTCATCAGATCTCATCTCAAAATACAGACACGAAAACAAATTCTTACTACGTTCCCTAAAATTCGAAAACTAAAAACGAACAAAACACGAAAATAATTGAATAAAAATAAATAAGTCTAAGTATATTAATCCAAATCAATAGATAAGAAAATAAATCAAATATTAAACAAATTAACAAACTATAAATACACGCATAAATACAAGTAACCGTACTAATAACAATCCAAAACAAATAACAAACTAATCAAAAATAAAGTTAACAAACCATAAAATACCCAAAAGCTTTGCATTCGTATCCACAATTATTTCCGCTCAATAGCCCCTAAAATATTTCAAAACATAACTGTTACCGCCCAACTAATAACCATTAAAATAATATAATAGACCTACCCAGATTGTTGCATCACTCGCCAGCAAATATAAATAGTCGAGCCAAAACACAACGCATATATATATATATATATATATATATATATATATATATATATATATATATATATATATGAGTTGACGATATGGATTTAAATCCATCAAGATAAATAGAATAAGAACAGTAAGGAAAAAAGTGTCTTTAATCTAACATGTTTCACTTCAACAAGTTTCTTCAGAGACTTTTAAAGGCGAATGTTTTTAAAAAAAAAATTTAATTTTTAAAAGATCTTTTTAAAATATTGCTTTATTACACGTGACACGTATCTAACTAATGAAATCATACTTCAATCAACATACTATCTCTGTGGATGCTTTTTAAAAAAATGTAAAATGTTTCTTAAATCATTCGTCTTTAAAAAATCTCTGAAGAAGCTTGTTAAAGTGAAACATTATATTAAAGACATTTTTCCAATCTGCTCTTTACTTATTTTATTTACACACACACACACACACACACACATATATATATATATATATATATATATATATATATATATATATATATATATATATATTTCATTTGTAAACGAGTTATTACGCGACCTAAGTTTCTACCATGTGGTGTCTTCAGGCGATTTGCAATAACTGATTTTACCTTTAACCGTTTTTTTAAGAACGCTTACGTAACGGTGATTTTTTTGAACGCTCACGTAACGGGGAATTTTTTGAACGCGTAATTTTTTGAAATTACAAGAAATTTTTAAAATTGCACGTTCAAAAATATTTTTTTTATTTTTTATATTTTTTTATTTTTCTTATCATGTTAAAAAAATACAGATTTGTACATTATTCTCTTCTATGTTTATTCATCGCTTAAATAATACTTAAACTTTGTAATTTTTCATATTTTTCAGGGTGTTACGTACCCGGCCTGTCACGGAATATGGAGACATTGGGCTCCACCAATGGAAAGATCTATGTTGGCAACTATCTCCTTCTGCGGTAAGATATTTTGATACCAACGCCTAATAGTTACTCTAGTTCTTTGCTAGTAAATTGTTTTTTTACTGAGCGCAATAAAGTTATTCTATTCCAAAATATTTAGATTTTCCTTTGAGCTGAATCAAGCAACAAGGCAACATATGTTTATTATTATCTGTGAATTGTCATAGTATTATGTAAAATGACTGGCCACTCGTATTCGAGGATACCCGTCTACCAAGGTCGCTAGCTACTCCCCATTGCAGACGCCTGATGCGGCACACTTTTATTTGTATAGATAGATAGATAGATAGATAGATAGATAGATAGATAGATAGATAGATAGATAGATATGAACAGAGTGGATAGATAGATAGATAGATAGATAGATAGATATGAACAGAGTGGATAGATAGATAGATAGATAGATAGATAGATAGATAGATAGATAGATATGAACAGAGTGGATAGATAGATAGATAGATAGATAGATAGATAGATAGATAGATAGATATGAACAGAGTGGATAGATAGATAGATAGATAGATAGATAGATAGATAGATAGATATGAACAGAGTGGATAGATAGATAGATAGATAGATAGATAGATAGATAGATAGATAGATAGATATGAACAGAGTGGATAGATAGATAGATAGATAGATAGATAGATAGATAGATAGATAGATAGATAGATAGATATGAACAGAGTGGATAGATAGATAGATAGATAGATAGATAGATACGTATGTACATGTGTGTAAGAGAGAGACAGAGAGAGAGCGAGAGAAAAGGGAAGAAAGCAATTAATTTCTTAATTCTCAACAAATAAACTTCTCTCAATTTTTCACTTGTATTAAAGCTCTGTCAATGCTTAAAAGAGAAATAAAAAAAAAAAACAGAGACACAGAATATTGGTATGTCATGATTTTAGGTTAATTTTTATTGGTCAGATATATGTACCATGTATTAAAGCAATAAGTAATTTTTAAATATGCGTGAGAAATACTTTGGACGGTAAAATTTGTAATAATGTGTGTTTGTGGAGAAACACTTGTCTGTCTAGGTGTATGCTGGATGGTAATGTTAGTTCGTATATGTGAGGAGGGTCTGTAGAGATCATTTCCGTATAGGTTGGTGAAATGTAGCGATGAATTGTAGCGAGATGTTGCGATGAATTTCTCTAAATCATCGCAACATCTCGCATCCGATTAGAACACACTTCAAACAATATCTGAAGAAAAAAATAAACTTGCTTAATTTGCGTCAATATTGCATCCTTATAAATAAATAAAAAAGAAGATTATAAGATACATTTTAGATACTTGATGCTTCTTTTTCACCGTAAAGGCAAAAATATCTTGCAATCAATAAAAAGATATGTGCTGCGTACGATTTTTCGGAACGAGAAATCGGAGAGCCGAGTTTGAATTTCAGTTAAATTCGGTGAATTCACTTACGGGCAAATACCCTTGAGAAAGATAGTAATCCGTCCCCCCTCTCCCCCCTCTCTCCGCTCTCCCCCTCCAGTTATGGGTTTAAATAGCTGAACAGATTGGGTTCTATAGCCTTGGTTGACAACCGGTTTACCGCAGAAAGTAATGGCCACCTACTGCGGGAAAGTATTTCGTCCAGTCAGTCATGTCTCTTTTGAGACATGATCACCCAAGCGTGTATTACGTATGTCACTTCACTGACTGACTGACGATTATGGAAAAAACTGTAGAACTGTACGGAAAGAACTAGCAGGACTGTACGGAAGTGGTTCACTAACTTGAAAGTATAATACATTTTTAAATTCCAGATTACGGGTTGTTTCTCAATTAATTCTTTCTGTTTTCAATTTTTCTTCAGGTTCCTACGCAGGAGCCGTGTTAGGAATGCCACTATCCGGCCTACTGACGCAGTATTTGGGTTGGCGCTCAGGATTTTATTGTTTTGGTAAGTATTTTTGTTATATTCCTTATTTACATTATCAATTTACCCATACCCTCAAGATAAGATACTTGAATTGCTTTGTAGACAAATGTAGCAAATGTTGCTCTATATTTTTGTAGAGTTAGTATTTTAGTATTTAGTATGTTAGTATTTAATATTTTAATATTTCAGAATTTAGTATGTTAGTATTTAATATTCTAATATTTTAGTATTTAGTATATTAGTATTTAATATTCTAATATTTTAGTATTTAGTATGATACTATTTAATATTCTAATATTTTAGTATTTAGTATGTTAGTATTTAATATTCTAATATTTTAGTATTTAGTATGTTAGTTTTTAACGTTCTAGTATTTTAGTATTTAGCTTGTTATTATTAAATATTTGAGTATTTAGCATTTAAGTACTAAGTATTTATTATTTTAATGTTTTAGTACTTATATATGTATATAATATTTCAGTATTTAGTTCTTAGTATTTTAGTATATACTATTTAGTATTTCTAGGAGATTAAACAATTAATCTAAAATAAAATTAAGTCAGAATACCAACTGATGCATAATCTTGCATTCATACTATAAATTAAAACAATTTTAATAAAAGAAATATATTTTTCATAGGTGAGGATAGATACATAGAAACTGTAGGTACACAGAAATCAACACTGCATCATGACTAGCTATTTTAGGGGGTTCCCGGACTAACAAGGCGTAAAACTGACAGCCAATACGAACAGTAATCAGAAATTAACGCAGCCGTTAGAGAATATGATCTTTTTGATGTCATCAGTTCTCAAGTAAGCATCTATGCAGGGGACACCACCATTTACTCCTGTCTCAATAAGGAATCTGCCAAACCTGACTGCTATTCTTGAAATGGACCTCCAATTAGTGGTTAACTGGAGCAGGAAATGGCTTGTAAATTCTAATGCCCCAAAAACGAAACTGCTTTTCTTTAACAACCACAGAGAAACTTTCCTCCCAGTCAACAGCATGGCTAATGCAAGTTTCCTTTAGAACCACATACTGCGCCTACTTGGTCTCACTTTTTTAGCCGAACTGATGTGGAACGCCTATATCGAATTTATCGCGGCATCTATTGCTACGAAAGATGGTTCTATGTCGGACCAAAATATTTTTCTCGTCAGAATCTATTTGCACATTTAAAAATCTATCACTCGTCCATGCATTGAAAAATATTGTGATATCTGTTTGGGTGCTACTGATATTCCTCTCAAGGTTCTTGACAAAATCAAACGAAGGAGCTGCAATTTAATCGGTCCTACCTTGACATCTCGATTCCAGTCACTTTTTTACCAATGTGACGTGGCTTCCCTATGTCTCTTCTATAAGTATTTTCGCAACTACCCTGGCTAGCTTTTTTACCCTGGATCCCCGACCACGTGAATTTAATCGTGATACAAGATTAGCATCGAGGTTCCACCCTTTTACTGTTAAAATAGTCAAATGTAAACACACGTATACTCCAAAAGCTTCTTTTCTCGCACTTCCCGCCTGTGGAACTCCCTTTGACGTCATAGAACCGCATTGCAAATTTACGAACTGCGTTTGCTATTTGGTAACTGTTATCGTTGCTTAGAAAAGTTTTATGTCAACACAAGATAAAATCATCTTTGATGGTGGACGTTTTTTTATTAACGTCTTTGTAACTTCTCTGAAGATGGCTCATGTGAGCCGAAAGCTTAGAACCAACTTAAAAAATTATCTAAATGTTGGAGAATTTTTGTCTGTATTTTTACCTGAAATTCAAGCCAAAATACGATGTTTAGAACGGCTCATGAGTAAACATAATAGACATTCATTGTCTCTTATATTTAACAGTATAAGTTTAGAAAAATATATATATACAAAAGAAATATTCTGTCGCTACTTCCAAGGAAATTACTCGGACGAACTACATTCCTTAGTTTAATCAAGTCTAACCATCACGACAAGGAACAGCCATGCCTCTTACATTATAGCAAGCCACCCACATTCCATCCGTATTCTTCTTGTGAACCTCCGCCCTGGGGAACACACTCCCAATAGGTTGTTTCCCCGATCACTACAATTTTAACCTGTTTAAGTTTAGAATTAATCGTTGTCTTCCCCCCTTATTCATATAAACTCCTGATTAACGTATGCAATCAAGTGACCTCCGGGCCTTGTACAAGGCGAACCTTACTGTAAATAAATACAAAAAAAATTAGCGGGTGCATTTTGTCCCCCAGTTAACTTTATCATGGAAAATATAATGATTTAAGTCTATCAAAGGATGAAATCCACCAGTGAACGAAACGCGTTGGCTTAGATAAGCTTTCTTTTCGACTTTATTCATATTCGCTTTTTAGAGATTTGTATTTTAAATATATCTGAATTTTTACGTGCGCACACACACACACACACACACACACACACACACACACACACACACACACGACATATTTCTAGGGTCAATCTCCGATATTAAGCTCCAATATCAGAAATAAAGCGTTTATACAAATAGTGTGTTCATAGGAATCAACTATGTATGGAGATTGTCAGTTTCACGCTTCATTATTATTTCAAACCAAGAAAGAAAATCGCATTGAAACCCAAAATTGACAGTCACCATCCGAGGTTTATTCTTCTATCAATTCTCCCGTGTGTGCGCGTGGAAGCGCGTTTTAATTAGTTCTGTCTCCAGTAGGTTATAAATAGTAAGACTATACGAAGAGGAGATAGATAGATAGATAGATAGATAGATAGATAAAACTGAAGAGACTGAACATAGATAGATAGATAGATAGATAGATAGATAGATAGATAGATAGATAGATAGTGTGTAAAAGCATATTCAATTTTAATCCGAGATTAAGAACAGTATGGTTAAATGCAAACTATATTTCACTCGCCTATGCGTTTCGTCCTGTGATGGACTTCATCAAGACAAAGAGACAATAGATAGATAGATAGATAGATAGATAGATAGATTCTCGTTATAAAAATGCTAACTTGGATGTATTTTCCCTTCGTTTCTTTCTTTCATGACATGTCCTCTTTTTTCTCTAGGTATGATGGGAATTACTTGGGGTATATGTTGGCATTTGTATTCTCACGAAAGACCTTCAACTCATCCGCATATAACTAATGAAGAAAAAATTTACATAGAATCATCTATAGGAACATCAACAACTATTGTAAGTACCTCAGTTTTTCACTTTCAAAAATATAGTGAAATAAGAACAACAACCCTCATCTAAATGTTCATACGTTTGTTATTAATGCGACAAGTTAGTTTTGGAAAATGTATTTGCTTTGCGTCGTAAGAGACCCTCATCAGAGAGCTAATACGAAATAGAGAAGAAAGAAAGAAAGAAAGAAAGAAAGAAAGAAAAGGACTTGTATGAACTAAGGGGAGAGAATTGTGGAAGACCGCAAAGATGGAAGAACTGAATGAAAGTGAGAGAGGAAGGAATAGAAAAGAAGAAAGAAAATGAAAAAAAAAAAAACTGAATAAAATAGCGACAAAATGAAAAGAAAGTAAACGTGACTGATAAGCATGGAATAGCAATGGTCAATAAATGAGGGCCCAAAGGCAATGAAAGAAGCGAAAAAAAATAGTTAATCAAAGCCATATTGGAAGGCTA
>JBBBDQ010000559.1:2377500-2552500 GCA_037127315.1 Ascarosepion bandense
GCAAGGCATTCCACTGCCACTATTGCGCTTGGGGCTACATAGGCAAAGGTAAATAGAAAGAGTGGTTAGATATAGGAAATGTCAGAAGTGGGGGTGATAGATAGTTGAGAGGATGGGAAGAGTGTTTGAAAGAATGGAAGAGAGTTATTGTGTTAGGAGGTGTCTATTGACCTTACATTTAAACTCCTGGAGATTGTAGCCGTCAGAGAAGCAGTCATGTGGAAGGGAATTCCAGAGTCGGGAAGTACGAGAAAAGAAACTGTTTGGAGTAGAAGTTGCGGTTGCATTTTATCGGTTTCATTGTAAAAGGTTGGGATCTAGTTGCTAATCTAGTATCTCGTGCAAATTCGAACCTAGGGGGCACCAGTGATCTAAGTTCATCGGAGCAACGGTATATATATTAAACACAGCAAAATACAATACTTGGAACTCTTTTAGTAGAACAAAAAATACGGGTTAGGTAGTAATACTAGAACTGGGACTCGCAATAGTCGTTACGGTAGCAGTGGTGGCTTTCCCACTCTGTCATAACGTGATTTACTAAGCGAAGTTTAGATGTGGCACAAGGCCGAAAGTATGGGACACCCAGTGAGGATCGAACTCACTACTCAACTATAATAGTTCTAGCTGGGCAAGCTTGCTAACCATTACACCACCTTGAGGTGCTCCACTCTGTCATAACTGCTCTTCTCTCGTGAGGAAAAATATATGTAGTGAATCGAAGAGTTCAATCCGTTTGTATGGGTGATGCTACCATGACAGAAACCAACTCTCAAAAGGACGTTTCCCCGAGCTTTATATGTTCAAGTCTAGGGTTAACCGTGCTTTTTCTTCTTCTTCTATATGCCCTGTCCCTTTCAGGACGTAGGCGATCATGGTTCTCCATATCTCCCTATCCCTTATGGCTCTTAGTATGTTTGCTCCTGTTGCTCCTGGCAACCCCCGTTCCGTCATCCACCTGATCAGACCCTGCAAATATGTTATCCGCTGCCTTCCTCTGCCTCTCTTTCCTTCTATCTGACCAGTCAGTATCAGGTTCTCCAGGCTCTCCTTCCTCGTTGCGTGTCCCAGGAACTTCAGTTGTCTCTTCCTGATGCTCAGTATCAATTTTCTTTTTGTTGCCATTCTTTCCAACACCTCATCGTTGCTTGCATGCTCAGTCCACGATATCCGTAGCATCCTTCTGTAAAACCACATTTCAGCCGCTTCCAGTTTTGTCCTCTTTTTCGATGATATTGTTAAGCAGTCACTGCAGTATTGAAGAACTGACATCACGTAGCAGTCCAGCACTCTTTTCTTTGTTTCTATTGAGATTTTCCTGTGTGTTAGTATTTTGCTCATCTTCTGGAACGCGTCCTTTGCCATGCAAATTCGCCTTCGGATCTCCGTGTCGCACTTTCCATCTCCTGTTAGAACACTTCCTAGGTACTTAAATTTTTGTACTTGCTTGATTCTGATATATCCAACCTGTATTTGGCATTTTGGGTTGTATATGTTTCCATAAACTGTATTTCTTTTTCTGTAAAGCTCTACCTCGGTATTCCCAAGCGGTCACCCATCTCAGGACTGACCAGGCTCGACATTGAATATACGGGAAAATGTATTTCAACATAGAATTAATGAAAATCATAGGAGAATTAGTGAGAATAAGAGAAACAAATCGATAGGGTTTGTTTGAATTCACCTGAAATAGTAACGGAAGACTATTGCTTCGATAATGTGAGTTCAGTATTCCCAGGTATTCCACCAATATGATATTTTTCCGGGATTAAGGTATTTTGGTCCCCACTTAAAAAAAAATGAATAAAAAGGATATTCTCAAAAGCAATTGCATATGACTTTCTTGATTTCTTTCATGAACCAACCAATAAAATATCCGACCCTTTAACAGCGGAATGACGAGCTCTACCATTTTTTTCTTCTATTTTTATTTTCTTTTACTGTTCATTCGAATGCATTTTCAGTGACAGAATCGAGACGGTAACTTTTGAATTAATTTGCGCACGTCGGCTCTACTCCGGGGAACGTCCAGCTACGTTCAATCATTACTAAATAGCATCGCTGATGAAAAGGATGATTCTTTCGTTCTTACCGGCCGGTCGACCGAAGCATCTCTTGAATTTCAATCAGATCACATGTTACGAGACTTGGTAACCAAATCTCACCCCGTCTATCGTTGATGGCGTCACCTCTCACGAGATTTTGTGGTGATTTACTTTTCTTCCATTTCATGCTGTTTTGACGCAAAAGAAAAGAAAAGAAACGAGAAAAGAGAATAAAAATCAATCTTCGTGTATCTCGGAACGAGTAAAATGGTATCAATTCGCAGCCATCTGCAGCTCGTGTCGACAGCCCTAAGACAAAAAGATGTCGATTTAGTTTCCTTCTTTTTTTTTATCCATTTATTAATTCATTGAATTATTTGTGTGTTTTTCGCTATGTAACACAAACCTTTGTATAAAACGCACTGTTATTTCCAGAAGCAAATAGAAAGTTCGAAAATCCACGCTATAATTCGCCTAACTCGTTGACCTGAAACAACGTTTCCGGTATTTGGTATATCAGTCAGTTAAGTGCCATACGTGATACACGCTTAGGCGATTATGTCTTGAAACAGACATGACTGACTGGGCAGAAGATTATCCCGCAATAGGTTGTCATTGCTTTCTGCGGTAGACTGGTTGCCGGCCAAGGCTATAGAATCCAATCTGTCCTGTTATTTAACTCATAACTGGAAGGAAGAGACGGATTAATAACTTTTCTAAGGGTATTTGCGTGTAGGTGAATGCTATGAATTCAGCTGGAATTCGAAATCGACTTCCCGATTTCTCGTTCCGAGCCGATATATTAAACGGACATGCCTCTCAGAACTACCATACAAACGCAGGTGTCCCCCAAGGCTCCATCTTAGGTCCTACACTCTTCCTGATATATATTAATGATCTCCCTGATTCCATAAGAGCCCAAATAGGTTTGTACGCCGATGACACCACAGTTTACTCTCGCCTCCAACAAAAATCTGGTGTAGGCGTCAAAGCTAACCTCGCAGCCGAGATTGAAAAAGACCTCCAATCCATATTGGACTGGGGTAAGAAATGGCTAGTAAATTTTAATGCTTCTAAAACGAAGTTACTCTCAATTAACCATCATCGACAATCTCACCTACCTCCCATTAGCATGGACCAGGCTTGTCTCCCAGAGTGTAAAACACTACGCCTCCTTGGTCTCACACTTTCAGCGGACCTCAAATGGAATGACTATATTGAATCCATTGCTAAATCCGCTGCTATGAAAGTCGGTTCTCTGTGTAGGGCCCGGAAGTTTTTCCGTCTAAATCTATACTGCACATTTACAAATCTACCATCCGCCCGTGCATTGAATACTGCTGCCATATCTGGTCGGGTGCCCCTGCTGTTCTCCTCGGTCTTCTCGATAAGGTTCAGGGGAAGGTCTGTAATGTGATAGATACCGACTTGGCAGACCGCCTGCAGTCTCTCTCCCACAGGCGCGACGTGGCTTCCCTGTGTCTATTCTATAAATACTTTCACGGCTTCTGCTCCGATGAACTTAGATCACTGGTGCCTCCTAAATACGAATTTGCACGAGATACTAGATTAGCAACTAGATCCCACTCTTTTACAGTAAAACCGATAAAATGCAGCCGTAACTTCTACTCCAACAGTTTCTTTCCTCGCACTTCCCGACTGTTGGAATTCTCTTCCACACGATTACTTCCCCGACGGCTACAATCTCCAGGAGTTTAAATGTAAGGTCAATAGACACCTCCTAACACACTAACCTGCTCCCATTCTATCTAGCACTCTTCCCATCTGCCTAAACCCTCATCCTCGCTATCCTTACTCATCTGTCACCTTCCTCCTGACATTCCCTATGTCTAACCACTCCTTCTCTTTACCTTCCCCTATGTAGCCCCATGCGCAATAGTGGCAGTGGAATGCCTTGCTTGGGGTGAGATGATTAAAAAAAAAAATATCCAATAATCCACTACGAAGACGCTTAAAAATTTCGGAGTTTCTCTTTTAAGGATAATTGTTATATCCACTTAAATATACGGTATTTTTATCAGTTGCTTTTTTTTTACGGAATTTTTATTTCGGGATTTCTTGTCTATTTCGCTTGTAGTTTTATTAGTTCATTTATTTATATCGTTTCTTCTTACACTCTGCTTTTGCAAGTCTGTTCCTCGTCAACCATTCCATAAATTTGGTTATCTAAAAAAGAAACATCTACAGTAGTATAATCTTTTGCTTAATAGTCTCGTTAACACATATTCATTAGATAGATTCTCAGTAGATATTCCAGTAAAATGGCCTTGTGCCGGGATATAGCTATTACCTTTTCTAGAATTACTAATCTTTGTTTGATATGAATACAGAAGTTCAAGAGATGAGTTGGTACCAATTTTCTATATCTGAAGAACATAACTTCTTTGAAAACCAGTGTTTACCTACGCTCGAACACTTATACCAACAGAAAAATAAATAATAACAAAGATACCAAAATTTCACTATCGCTAAAAATACATGTATATTCAGACTCGCCTGGCCATATTTTGAATAACCCATCAGAAAGCTTTCACAACCAGGATTTTTTTTTTCTTATAAGCGTTTCACCCCGAGCAAGGCATGTCACTGCCACTACTGCGCAGGGGGCTACATAGAGTGGAGAAAGGATGATTAAATATAGGAAATGTCAGAGGGTGGGTAATAGGCGGGTAGGGATACCGAGAATGGTTAAATATAAGAAATGTCAGAGGGTGGGTGATCTTACACAAGATCATACCGAGAATGAGGGTTGGGTAGATGAGAGTGTTGTGAGAATAATTGGGAGTTAGAGTGATAGGAGGTGTCTATTGACCCTACATTTAAACACCTGGAGATTGTAGCTGTCGGGAAAGCAGACTTGTGGAAGGGAGTTCCACAGGCGGGAAGCGCGAGAAAAGAAGCTGTTGGAGTAGAATTTACGGTTACATCTTATTTGTTTAACTGTAAAAGGGTGGGACCTAGTTGCTAATCTAGTATCTCGTGTAAATTCCTGCTTAGGCGGCACCAGTGCTCTAAGTTCATCGGCGCAAAAGCCATGAAAGTACTTGTAGAAGAGGCACAGGGAAGCCACATCACGCCGGTGAGAGAGTGGTTGCAGCCGGTCTGCCAAATCAGTATCAACCACGTTACAGATCCTCCTTTGTATTTTGTTAAGAAGCCCAAGGAGAGCAGCAGGGGCACCCGACCAGATATGGCAGCAATATTCAATATTCAATATTTAGAATCGATAAATTAATTTTGTCCGTTCTCCGATGCTGCGGTTATCGTAACCTACCCATAAACTAAACACGACATTTTGCGTGACTTGCTGCCAAATTCAGACTATTAAATCGTTCTGTTAACTTTGAAAACAAATACTGTTTTCACTGCTTTTTAATCAGTTTGCTGCTATATTTGAAAACATATATACCTTCCTTCACCAACATTGTTAAACAAACGGCTACTTCATTTGGATACATACTTTCATTTGCATATAGATTTTCTACCTTTCTCTCTATATCTCATATGCATCAGGACTTTTACACTTGAACTCTTGAAACTTTAATTTCCACCTTATCCTTTTTGTGTTATTATATTGTGTTATATAAAGATATATTTTGTATTTTTCAACACTTTGCGCATAGACTTTTAATCATTACACAAGATCAATATACAGCCAGACTCAGAAGAGCTATATATGGTGGGAAATGGAGGCTGTCATAAACCATGCATAAGTGCCAGTCAGAAATTCCTAATAAACCACCAAAGAAGGCTGTGATTATTTTCACCTGCTTCCTATTCTTTTTAAATTTATAAAGCTTGGAGCTACACAATCAACAAGTGTGAGATATCATTTCACTCATTAATGATTGGTGAGACTTACTTACAAACTATTACTCCACGGTGAACTCCCCGGGTATTTACTAATCTAAATATTATCTAACACACTTAAAATGTGTTAGATAATATTCAGTTGATTACTTAGATGTGTACAGTAAAATCCACCCATGTACCTGGTTTGAATCGCACTCCATACATTACTAAAGCTTTGTGGACTTAGTTTGCAAAGGATCGATCGCATCAAATCATAAAAGAGGAGATAAGATATATCTTTGAAAAGTTTTCGATAATCTATAAAGTCCTGTTCAGACGTGCTTGTTGGCTGCATGGCGATATTCAATCATAGCGTTCTCTTATCATGGCTACCACGCCTGTGTTACGTCTGAAACAACAATCAGTGATAGGATTTTTGACAATAAAAGATGTATCAAAACATTAAAAGTGTATTTTTCTAACTGTCTTTATACCAGGATAAGACATGAAATCGTAATACGAAGCTATCGTTCAATGATAAAAACGTCGCAAACAGTGAGATGCCTGGAACTCACAAATGAAAAAGGCGCTGAAAGGTCGACATTGTTCCTCCAGAGCAAAAATTGAAATATCTGTGAGGAATTCAACCAAAACGAAACCGTAAATTTTCTTCATGAACAGGATTAAAGAAATGACTCGAACATTTGGAAAAACATGTAGTAATAAATAGTAATCATGTTGACAAAGAAAATTATGTTTTTGAAGTAAAATAAATTTCATATCGGATTTTAAACTTGTTTTATATAAATAGGATACTTTTTTCTTTTGATCAATTCACCGTAAGCAGAAGGATAATGTCATTAATACGCAAAGGGCTACTGTGAGTGAAAGAGAGTAAGAAGACTTTAGAAAGAACCGAAAACCCAATCCTAAACGCGATACAAGGGATAAAACTCCACTCCTGTCAAAGAAACTGAGGAAGAGTGTGAACCCAGCGAGAGACAATCCTATCTACTATTGTCTTTATTATGACGTCGGAAGCATGTTTATTCAAGTTATTAGTAGAATTTAAAATTATTTATTTTAAACAGGTTCTGTGTATGACGGTAAACTGCATCCAGCAGCAAGGCCTCTGATCGATATGTTGTGAGATGCATGGAACAACCTCTTAATTGCTGTTGTTCCCAGGTCCACCCTGACCCGGAGTTGTAGCACTTGTTAGGGTTCCAGCTATGGAAAAATAGTTAACCCCCCCCCAAATCTGGGGTCAAAACACTATGAAAGTATAAAAATAGACTTTTATATAAATATATGTATAAAAATAGACCTTTATAGAAAAACATACATTTTTAAGGGAAAAAATACTGCCATAATACATATTTGAAGAAATAAATTATTACCAGCAATACATTTTTGATACAAAACTAGAAGACATCTTCAGTTTTCTAAAATAAAAAGAAATGAAAATATTTTTCATCAAAATCTGACTAAATCAATCTTCTTACTATAAGCAAACATTAAACAAGTACCTTAAAGCCCTACATTTTTGGCATGAAAAAAAAACCCACAGAGGTTGATATGCCGTTAAACAAAACTCAAACTCAAATTCAAAACTTTTCAAACATACCTACTTTCAGTTCGTCCCGGGACATCACGTGACCTTGTTCTTTGAAAATGAGAAACGCGTATAACAAAAAGAGAATACAATAGAAGCAATAGTGTGCGGAACAAAAGTAAGGCTTCTATTTCTCTTTTCTTCACTGAAGGTGTGAAAATATTCTGCTAATAAAGCAGAATGCAATGCGCATGAATTATCTTCCAGTTTTACTCTTGTATCATCTGAAGTAAGTTTAGCTGACTTTCCACTTAGAACTGAACATCTGCTCTGTGGCATAACTTCATGCATTAATTCTGTTATCATCTCTAAACCTTGATTCCCACAAAGCACATGGACTTGATGGTATCCCTTTAACAGTCCTCAAAAAATGTGCTCCTGAACTCGCTCTTGTTTTCTATAAACTCAAAAATAAATGACTTCCTGATTCTTGCTTTCCCGCTTGTTGGGAATCTTCTGTTTTTCCAGTCTTTAAGAACTCGGGTGAACAGTCTGATCCTTTTAACTACGAGCTTATTAGCTTTCTATTTCTTTTTTGGCACAGTACTAGGGCTAATCAGTTCTGAACTACACATCGCAAAGTCTTCTTTCACACAAGCAATATCTATTTTGCTTCTTTATATGAAATGTTCATGAATCAACGGTTATTGTTGAAAAAGTCTATCAAGATAAGAACACTGCTGTTACTTTGGATATCCCCAAAGCATTTGATAGGGTTTGACGCACTAAACTTCTTCCTCAGTTGAAAGCTTATGGCGTTGCTGGGCGAAAGTTTATGGTGTTTCTATGTGCGTTGTGGTGCAATGGATATCGGCTCGGAACGAGAAATCGGGAGCCGAGTTCGAATTCCAGTTGAATTCATTGCATTCACTTACGCGCAAATACCCTTGGGAAAGGTATTAATCCGTCTCTTCCTTCCAGTTATGGGTTAAATAACAGGACAGATTGGGTTCTATAGCCTTGGCTGGCAACCAGTCTACCGCAGAAAGCACTGGCAACCTACTGCGGGATAATCTTCTGCCCAGTCAGTGATGTCTCTTTCAAGACATGATCGCCCAAGCTTGTATCACGTATGGCACTTAATTGATTGATGCGAAAGCTTATGGTGTTTCTGGGCGAATCGTGAAATGAAAGTTGTATTTACCAACCATTCTTCTAGATCTTTTTGCATCAAAGGAGATGTCTCACGGGGTTCTATCTTTGTGCGTAAATTATTCCTGCTTTTCTCCAAGGTAATAGTTCTGATGAGCTTTCTTCTTTGATACCTTGACTTTATCAATTTAAGCATACTACAGAATTTAAGGAAATCTCTAATCATCGTATAGATGAAATGTCTTCGTGTAACCGAAAGTTCTATGTTAAAGGTTTCCCCTCTCGTATGTCTCGCTGGTGGAACTCCCATCCAGCTTTTAACATTCCAGTAAACTTTGATCTTCAAAAATTTAGATGCGATGTTATTTTACTTGTTCACTCTCCTTAATATTTACTTTTTTTTCATATTCTCTCGCAATCAGTAATATATATATAAACCACAAAAACATTCGCAGAGAGGCCTGTATCACAGCTCTTCAGTGCGGCTAGATTAACAGTATGCCTCAAACCGGAACTGAAACCCGACTGATTTGCCAGCATTCGGAGATTCATACACCAGGATATTTCTGGACGTCAGAGAATGGCAGATTTCATAGCATGTAATTTTTTTAATGAAATATATATATATATGAATTGGAGCACTCTGGCTATTGGGCGCGTATAATGATAATATATGTGCTAAAAAGTCTGCCTGCTTCCACCGAACACCCATAGCCCAGAGGTAGAATCGCCGACTGACACCAATTCGGTCGAGTTTCAATCCTGGGTTAAAAAGCAATCGGAGTCTAACCGTACTGATGAGCTGTGATACAGCGAAACAGATCTGTCTGCGGATGACTATATATATATATATATATATATATATCGAATAAAGGAATAGGTTTGTTCCAACGAGAGTAATTAGTATAAAATAAAAAGTGTGAGAAGCCGCGAACGTTTTCTTTAAAGTATGTGTTTATTGTTTTGCTATTTATACAAGTTATGAAGTATTAATTGTTCATGATTTGCGCTACACGTGTTTCGAGTCTAAAATTGACTCTCTTCAGGCGAACAAATTCGTTGTTTTATGTTTGGGTTTCTCTGAGTATCTGATCATTCTGTTTAAAGTTAATAGGAAGTATGTGAAAAATAAATAAATAAAGAAGAACAGTAAAAAATAAATAATAAAAAAATAAATAATAAAATAAAATAAATCAGAATAATGTGAGTTCAATGCTCTTTTCTCTGTCAACATGTGTCCTAATGGGTTAACCAGTAACTAAATAAACAGATGAAAGAGTCAAGTGTTTTCTTAAGGCATTCTGGCGTCTCTTTATTATCTTATAGGTTTGGTGATATTTTGTGTCTTTGTGTTAGTGTGTGTGTGTGTGTGTGTGTGTGTGTGTGTGTGTGTGTGGGCCTCTTTTATTCATGTCCGTTTGTGTGCGTGTTTTTTTTTATTTACTGTGTGTATATGTATGCGTGTTTTTTATTGTGTTTATATGTATGCGTGTTTCTGTGTGTTTTTCGGTGTGTGTGTGTGTGTGTGTGTGTGTGTGTGTTAGTTGGATTGTGTTCTGTGAGTGTGTGTCTCTATGTGTCTGTTTGCGTGTGTGGGTGTTTTTATTTATTTATTTATTTAGTATGAATTGGATTTGCTTTTGAGATCGGTGTGTGTATTTTTTTTTTATCTATGAGTATATGTATGCGTGTTTCTGTATGTTTTTCAGTGTGTTTGTTTTTATGTTGTTTTGTTGAGCGAAGGTTTGTATTTTTTTATGAATCTTTCTTCCTGCATTAATAGGATCTCATAATTAATATTTTGATAGAGTGGTTTGACTGAAAAAAGGCCGTCACTGCATTCATGTAGATGTTTAGAGACATATAATTTCCTGTTATGTGATAATCTGATATTGCTCTTATGAAGTGAGAGACGATGATTTAAGCATTGTGTCGCTCCTATGTATATTTTTGTGCAGCTGTCGCATTTTAGAGCGTAAATTACATTTTTCAAGTTGCAGCTTAGATCCGATTTTATTTCGAATGTAGTTGCGTTTTCGAACTGGAAATATTTTCCTTCTACTATTATTTTGCAAATCCCACATCTTTTTTGTTGCATTTTGTGACCCTCTGTATTGTGTGTTGTTGTTCAAATTTTGATGAGGTGAGGATGTCTTTTAAATTTTTGGGCTGGCGTTTGCTATTGATTATTTTGGTTGTCTCTAAGATTTCTTTTATTTTTTCATTGTTGTTGAGTAATTCTATGTGGGTTTTAATCCTAGTGAATAATTCCGGATTGTTTTTGTCGTGTGTGGAAACGTATGCTAGTATGTTTTCGTTTTCTTTCTATTTTTTCCTGTTGTTTTTTTTTTCGTGTTCCGGGGGGATTCTAATGGTATCTTTTTTGCTAGTTGGAAACCCTTGTCTATTAGTGGTGTGGGATATCCTCTCATTTTTAATGTTTTTCGTAATTCCTCTAGGCGTATTTTGCGTAGGGTTTCGTTACTCACTATTGTGCAAATTCGTCGTGCTAGGGAATAGGGGATGGATTTTAGGCATCTTTTTGGATGGTGACTCCTGAAGTGGAGGTTTTGTTGGGTATCTGTGGATTTGTGGTAAATGTCTGTGATGATGTGGCTGCTCTCATTTTTTATTAGTATGTCCAGAAAAGCTAATTCTTTATAGCTATATTCTGGTGTGAACTTAATTTTGGAGTGTAGTTGTTGCAGTGTGTTGTATAGTTCGTTAATATCTCCCCATGATGGTTTCCAAAGGAAAAAACAGTCATCCAGGAATCTTTTCCACGATTTTGTGAATTTGGTTTTTTATATTTTCCCCATATTTATGCCCTATTTGGGTGTATAGGTCTTCTTCTAGATATGATAGGGTAAGTGTTGCGTATGTAGGTGCCATTTTTGTTCCCATCGTGGTGCCTATCATTTGTATAGAATTTTTGCTGTCAAATTGGAAGGAATTGTTATGTAAAATTAGGTCTATACTTTGTAGAATGAATTCCTTTGAGAACCGTTTGGGAAGTATTTCTGGGTGTTTTTCTATCCAAAATGAAATTGCTTGTTTTCCTAGTTCGTGGGGTATGTTACTGTACAGGCTGTTCACGTCAAAAGTTGCTAAGAGTGTATTTGGGTTTACTTCTTTTGGTAGGAAATTTAAGAAATGTATGCTGTCTCTGATGTAACTTTTTATTTTAGTGGTGAAAGGTTGTAATAATTTGTCTATTTGATTGCTCAGTCTGCTTGTTGGGCAGGCTGGTCCCGCTACAATTGGTCTTAATTTGAGGTCACACACACACACACACACACACACACACACACACACACACACACACACACACACTAACACAAAGACACAAAATATCACCAAACCTATAAGATAATAAAGAGACGCCAGAATGCCTTAAGAAAACACTTGACTCTTTCATCTGTTTATTTATTTACTGGTTAACCCATTAGGACACATGTTGACAGAGAAAAGAGCATTGAACTCACATTATTCTGATTTATTTTATTTTATTATTTTTTTTTATTATTTATTTTTTACTGTTCTTCTTTATTTATTTTTCACATACTTCCTATTAACTTTAAACAGAATGATCAGATACTCAGAGAAACCCAAACATAAAACCACGAATTTGTTCTCCTGAAGAGAGTCAATTTTAGACTCGAAACACATGTAGCGCAAATCATGAACAATTAATACTTCATAACTTGTATAAATAGCAAAACAATAAACACATACTTTAAAGAAAACGTTCGCGGCTTCTCACACTTTTTATTTTATTTTATATATATATATATATACATATATATATATATGTGTGTGTGTGTGTGTGTGTGTGTGTGTGTAAACAGATCAGAAGATTATCAGATAGACACTATGTGTATAGGCATATATATATAAATATATATATATATATATGCACGTATATATGTATACACACACACCATCTATTTGACAATCTTCTGATCTGCTTACACAGAGAAACACACATACACACACACACACACACACACACACATACATATATATATATATATACATATATATATATATATATATATATATATATATATATATACCCTCTTTATTCAGGTCAATCACCCTGTCGATTTCTTTATCTTTCAAGTTTCTTTTCGTTTCTCTTGGGGATTTTATTCTTATTGACTTCCTTCCAAAACCTCTTGTCAACACAGACATCCTGAACGCAATCAGCATACGAAAGTCCCTCCGTAAGCCCGAACCAATTTACTTAATTTTCAATCTATCGTGTCTCTGATCGACTTTTAAATGCTGCTCACACTAAACGAAAAAGTTTCTAACAAAGCAAAACAAAACAGAAAAAAAAGAATAAAATACATTCATAATTGGTTAGCAGCAGCTCAGAAAGAAAAGAATTGAGTAGAAAGATTTGAATCACGAATGGCAGTAGAGATGACAAAATAAAATCGTTTTAAATAAAGAAAGACGGAAATGTTTGAAACTGAGAAAACATTGTTTCCGGGCGGAATGGCTGGTTACATGATGCTAAAGTAGTTAAGTCGAATAACACCCAATAAGCAGGGAATGGTGATTGAGACATGTCTTTGAATTAACGGACAGTCAAACAAACGTATCAGTGGCATTCGAACGCATATGGCTTCGCGCTTAATATAGTTCTCATGTCGTAAGTGAATCCATTTACTTGTACTAAAACCGAAGACTTGATTATTCAACAATATTGCTCGTCAATTTGGATCCTCAATCTCAGAACAAGAAAATATTTTAGATGATTTTTGTTATTGATTTCTTGTCTTTTTTTACCGCTTTAAAGCCGAAATATATTTGTATTATAAAAATAATTATTGTTTGTGAGTACTGCGTTAACATTTTTTTTTCTTTAGAATAACAATGATTTTTTCCAGTAACAGGGTCAATGACTGATATAGAATGAGAAGGCGTCCATATTAAGATTAAAAAATAGTAAAGTAAAATAATTTATTTAGATATATGTAATATTGTGTTATATATATTGCTGTGCTCTGTATCTTCTGGATTTATTTATAAATCAAATATTTATTTTGTAACGTCTGCTAAGGAATTAAAACCGGAAATGACGACATTCTGGCGTGACGTTTATTACAGGCTCATTCTTCTGGATGTAAAGTAGATTCTTTGAAAACCATATTTTAATTCCAATTTCTGATTTAAATATTTTAAAATAAATTCCATTTTACTTGTTTCGATTACTGATAATTATAATTTCTTTTAAAGTTTTTAGTAATGTTCACGTAATACAAGGCACAAGAGCTACTCAAGGTAGAATATTACTGAAAGAATTGAGTGATGTGGACGTGAGAAGAGGAAGTAGGGATTGAAAACTATGAAGATATGGCGGATAGATAATCCTAAACTTGAAGAGATTAAGACTGTGGTGATCAAAAAAGCATCCATTTGGCCGCCTGTTCCTCAAAGTAGTTCTACTGTTTAAGTCAGAGCTGGGGAAAAATAAATAGATTCATACTTTTCGAAAGTTATCTACGTGTAATTTAATGTAATAAACGCGACTGGAATTTGAACTTGGTTCTTCGATTCCTCATTCCGAGCTGCTTTTCATTACACCGTCGACATACCGTGTATTTAGAATAAAAACCGCTTTTAAAACTGTGACTCAATTTGAACAATTTACTTAAAGATTGAAACGACAAAAAATTCAAAATTCAGCTACCATCTCTTTTCTCTAAACCTTGATGCCACGCCACGAAAAAAATATTTTGTCAAGATGTGCGTTGTGGCACAGTGGATATAGGCTCGGAACGGGAAACGGGGGGAAGCCGAGTTCGAATTCCAGTTGAATCCATTGTATTCCCTTACGCGCAAATACTCTTGGGAAAGGTATTAATCCGTCTATTCCTTCCAGTTATGGATTAAATAGCAGGACAGATTGGGTTCTATAGCCTTGGTCGGCAACCAGTCTGCCGCAGAAAGCACTGGCAACCTACTGCGGGATAATCTTCTGCCCAGTCAGTCATGTCTCTTTCGAGACATGATCGCCTAAGCGTGTATCACGTATGGCACTTAACTAACTGACTGATGTAGCGAGCGACAGACAGGAATGTATTTATTTTTTTCTCTAAAATCACAGCTAAGATAGGGCATTGCTACATTTAACTGACGTGATCCACTGCACTGATGGGTATACACAACTCCCTTTTTTTAATATATATAAATTGCTATAACATCATTGGAAAAGATAATGAAGGGGTTTCTATTTTACTTCTTTTTTTTTCTTTTTTTTGTTGCCCAGAATTATCCATTTCCAACCCTGAATGCCATCAAGGCTAGAAGTTTTTTTTTTTTTTTTTTTTTTTTTCATTGTCATGTTTACCAAAACAGTAAACTTTTGACCTAGGTCTTCATTTATCCGCTTTAGTTCTGGCTATAAACGTCTGCAGTGGTGGTCCTTCCATTGTCCAGTAGATCATAACGAACGATACTTTTCATACTGCACGAGAAACAAAATAAAGTTTTCTGTAAATGGAATTCTGGCTTCTCCATTCATGATCACAGTTTTTTCCCCCCTTTTTTCTTTTTCGTTTATAACTGACATGCAAAAGCCTTTTATTATCACCTGTATTAATGCAATCCAAAAATGAAAAGTTGGTATTCTTTGATAAAAGACTTCTGCAGATAGAACTTTGCATTCGGCTCTCAAATCAATGAAGCACAAATTCTCTCTTTGCACGTTTATTCAACTCTAAAATGCACAATAAACGACTCACTGCCGGATAGAAGTGATCATAAAATAATTCTAGACGCAGTTACCCTATCATTCAACCTTGATTTGTTGACTTATAATTCATAGCAGTGGAATACGGAATTAGTTGGTTTTTTTAATCATATCACCCCAAGCAAGGCGGTAACGCCACTGATGCGCAGGGGACTACGTAAGAGTGAAAAGATTGGAAAAGAGAAAGCCGGAAACCACATTCTAAACAGAGAACAAGGGATGAGCCTCTTCACCTGTTTAATAGACGTGGGTGGAGTGTGAACCGGGCGATAGTTTAATCTATCTACTCCAATTGAAAAAAGAAGAAGAAAAGAGTGAAAAGATTGGAAAAGAGAAAGCCGGAAACCACATCCTAAACAGGGAACAAGTGATGAGCCTCTTCACCTGTTCAATAGACGTGGGTGGAGTGTAAACCGGGCAATAGTTTAGTCTATCTACTCCAATTAAATTAGTTTCCAAATAACCTAATATTTTATATTATGTCAGTTTAAAACGTAAGCGATCATTACTCCTTACAATTTTTCTTCGATATTTGTAAATTACAAATTTCCTGTTGTTTTTAATTCAAATGACTTATGGTCATATCACGTTGAATACACCGGTTCTCGCTCGATCACCCAAGTTAAGCAACGTTGAGCCTGGTCAGTACTTAGATGGGTGACCGCTTGGCAATACCAGATTCTGTAAGCGTTTAGGGACGGATGTGTGCTGTGGTGAAGTGGATATCGGCTCGGAAAGAGAAATCGGTGACCCGAGTTCGAATTCCAGTTGAATATCCTGCATTCACTTAAGCACGGGTACCCTTGGGAAAGGTATTAATCTGTCCCTTCCCTCTAGTTATTGGTTAAATAAGAGCGTTGGACTTGGGGACCCTGCCCTTAAAAAACAAATCCCAATTAATCTTGGTACTCGAAAAGAAAAAAGTATTACTAGACACAAAACTTTTATAAAAAACAATAACTTGTTGAAAGAAAAAAGTATTACCAGCAATAAATAAAGTTTAGTTGGCAATAAATGACCCGCCGAGGTTGATATGCCATAAAAACAAAACAACCAACCAAATTTTAATTCAAAAGTTGTCCTTTACCTATATTAGTTGTCCTATCAAGTTCAGAGAATGCTTACTCTTTTATCCATAGGTTGGATAAGAAAGAAAAATAGATTCTTGTCTTTCCAAAGAACAATGGTACAGTTACTGCAACATCTTTAGTCGAAATTTAAAATACCGATTCGATTTTCCATTCTGACAACCGTTATGCCACCAGCAGTTAAGTAATGGTTACCAGACATATCTTTTACCAGACATATCTTTTACCAGACATATCTTTTACCAGACATATCTTTTGAATCATTTTTAGTGTTGTAGAAGATCCGAAGGCATATTGGTATGGCCAAGGATACATTCCAGAAGTTGAATTGTGTAATGAGAGACAAGAAGATTTCGCTGGAAACAAAGAAGAGAGTACTGGACTGCGAGGTCTGTCCTTCGATATGGCGGCAAGTGCTAGACAATATCATCAAAGATGAAGGAAAGACTTTAAGCAACCGAAATGTGGTTCTACAGAATGATGTTGAGGATAACATAGACAGAACATGTGAGCAACGACGAGGTTTTGAAGAGGATGGACAACAAAAGGAAACAACATAAAAAAACAGCTAAAGTTTGTGTGACATGTAGTGAGGAAGGAAGGCTTAGAGAATCTGATGCTCACGAGAAGGATAAATGGAAGGAGAGACAAGGGAAAGCAACTCATGACATACTTGACGGACTAGAGTAGATGGATTGAGCGAGATTACAGGAGGAAAAGGGGTGTTAAGAGCTGCAAGGGATAGGGAGATGTGGAGGACCATGATCGTCTACGTCTTCAAGGTGCACGGCATATAGAAGAAGAAGAAAAAGAAGTCTCTATTCTAATATATTCTCACTATATTGTCCTTGTGCCAAACAAGTCTATAATTAGCTTCTTTGACATTGGGAAATAAGGCACCGAACTAAATACTATTGATTTAATATCCTGTAATTATTTGAATATTTTTGGAGTTTTTTTTAACATTATTTTTTTTATTATTGTTATTTTCAGAGCTATAACAAAACACCATGGAAAGAGTTTTTCAAGTCGAAACCTGTTTGGGCTATTATGGTAGCCAACTTTTGCCGTAGCTGGACTTTTTACCTACTCATCATCGAACAACCGACGTACTTCAAAGAAGCTTTTAAATTCAATGTTTCTCAGGTAAGAAGATTTAAATTTTATGTTCTATTAAACAATTTATAATTTC
The DNA here is from genome assembly GCA_037127315.1 of Ascarosepion bandense. Classification (NCBI taxonomy): domain Eukaryota; kingdom Metazoa; phylum Mollusca; class Cephalopoda; order Sepiida; family Sepiidae; genus Ascarosepion; species Ascarosepion bandense. The sequence continues at coordinate 2,395,109 of JBBBDQ010000559.1, forward strand.
TCTATTACAGTATAATCCCGCGTAATAGTTGATGTCATGTTATTATTCTCAAAAGTAACCTTTAAATTTGCTTAAACCGCGGGTAAAAGCTGATGGTAAAAAGGTTTGATTTTGCTGAATGTTCCTGTTTATATATTTTGCTTACGTAACTTAATTTTTTTGTCATTAAACTGACAGCAGATAATGAAATTCAACAGAGAAGCATACAACTTGAATAAAATCATGGGCGAAGCTTTTGTTTAAAACATTTCATCGCGAAGGTGTTATCTCCATTAAAATTATTTACATTCGGACTAATGTCTTCATATTATTTACATTAGTACAACCTAAACCAGTGAAGAAAATAAAGAGTTAAGTTCTAAATTGCAGTCAGCTGAAGAAGGACGGATAGTACAAAGACCGTAACGTCGTGAATATAGTAATATGTTTTTTTTTTTTTAATCATTTCAATCCAGGCAAGGCGGTACCGCCACTAACGTTTCGGCCATTGTACGCTTCGGCTATCTTCAGGTGCTTGAAATTTCGAACTGAACATTTTATTCTCGATTCATGTGCCATGCCACTTCCAGATGTCATGTAGTTATCTCCTTTTAACTCATCTCTAAGTTATTTGTTTGGCATTGCTGTAGACAGGTATTGAATTCATAACTCCTAGGGTCAAGTTGATTAATCATCAAGGACATATGGCCCATTTGATAAAAGTGTTGGTTAGATCCAGTGATTGACCCAAAGAGTTGTGTATTTCAATACTTGGCAACAAAGATGAGGACAACAGTCCGAACAATGTAAATATTGTAAATACTGCCACATCTCAAAAGTATAGACAGATACTAATGTTTTCATATTAAATTTTATGATCACAACGTTTCGTTCATTTTACACTTTGGCCTTCTTCACGAGTTTGTCGATCCGGGTAACCATCAGGGAATATCTAAGGATAATACATGTATATCGAAATGAAAACAATTTACCCTCGTATAATAATAAAAGCGTTCAGTTTCGGAAACACTGCAGGTAACCTGTCTGACACCTGAAAAAAGCCGGAGAGCAAAACGGCCGAAACTTTGTGATCGTAACAACAAAGACGAGAACATTCGTCTGGCTTTAAACAATGTAAATAATGGGTATATTTATATTGCAATACAAATGTCTGATAGAACTTCTCTCTCTTTTAGTATGTGGGAAATATGAATAAAGACTTTTTACCAAGGCGTTTCGTCCTCTGAGGGACTTTATCAAGGTATATTATTCCCTCGCTAAAGTATCTCAGGAGATGAATCACGTAAATTCGTAAAGTTTTTCTTTAGTTTTTATTTATGTTGTCTTGCTACAGATATATTTTATTTACATGTGAATTTTTACATATTTTATTTAATTACATAAATTAGTTTAGTAACTTTCGTAAATATGAGAATAAAAGCAAAAAAGAAAAAACTGCATTACATATAAATCTACTATATGTATTTCATATTACTTATTATGTATTTCGGCTGTGCGTTGTAGGTGCAGTGGATATCGACTCAGAACGACAAATCGGGGTGCCGAGTTCGAATTCCAGTTGAATTCCTCGCATTCACTTACGCACAAATACTCTTGGAAAAGATATTAATCCGTCTCTTCCCTCCACTCCAGTTATGGGTTGAATAATAGGACAGATAATAATAATAGATTGGGTTCTATAGACTTGATTGGCAACCAGTCTACCGCAGAAAGTAATGGCACCCTACTGCGAGATAATCTTCTGTCCAGTCAGTCATGTCTCTTTCGAGACATGGTCGCCCAAGCATGTATCACGAATGGCACTTAACTGACTGACTGACCAGTACTCGTCAGTAATCCATTTTGCACATTTATAAATCTACCATTCGTCTGTGCATTGAATGCTGTTGCTATATCTGGTCGGGGGCTCCTGCTATTCAACTCTAAGTTCTCAACAAAACCTAAAGAAGGACCTGCAATCGATCCTGACTATGCATCTTGACTTCCTTTTTTTTTTTTAATCATATCACCCCAAGCAAGGCATTCCACTGCTACTATAGCGCAGGGGGTTACATAGAGCGATTGGGAATAGGAAATGTCAGAAGGAGGGTGGTAGACGAGTAAGGAGGTACATAGGAAGAGTGTTTGAGAGAATGGGTGCGAGTTAGTGTGTTAGGTGGTGTCTATTGATCTTACATTTAAACTCCTGGAGGTTGTAGCCGTCGGAAAAGCAAGTATGCGGAAGGGAATTCCACAGGCGGGAAGTGCGAGAAAAGAAACTGTTGGAGTAGAAATTATGGTTACATTTTGTCGGTTTCACTGTAAAAGTGTGGAACCTAGTTGCTAATCTCGTATCTCGTGCAAATTCTTACCTAGGGTGCACCAGTGATCTAAGTTCATCGGAGCAGAAGCCGTGAAAGTATTTATAGAAGAGGCACAAGGAAGCCACGTCACGCCGGTGAGAGAGTGACTGCAGGCGGTCAGCATGTCAACTACTCTGATGAGCTTTGTCCCTCGTGTCCCGTCCACGTGTATAAAAGAGTGAGAACCAGATTGGCATCCAGTTCTCACTCTTTTATCCTCACTTCTACTTCAATAGTTTCTTTTCTCGCACTTCCAGCCTGTAGAAGTCACTTTCGTTTACTTGCTTCCCTGATAGCTACGATGTCCAAAAATTTAAATGCAACCTCAATTGCCATTTTCTATTTTCTTGAATTCAGTTCATCTTTTATCCTTTCCTCAATACTCCCTGTACACAATCTTTTCTCTCACTGTAACCCCCTGCGCACTAGTGGCGGTCCCGCCTTGCTTGGGGTGAAATGATTAAGAAAAAAAGAAACAAGTCGTTCACAATTTCTGGGTAAACATTAGCCAACCGTATACCTCACCTTCATTAGCCAACCGTATACCTCACCTTCACATAAAAACATATAATACTTGGGGTTTTATATGCTATAGAATTAGGCAAATACTTTGAAGAATGATAAAGATTAATTTTATTCAAAAAGTTTGATGTCGCTTAAGGATACAATAATCTTTTTCCAAGCAGTAATTTCAAACCCTCAGAAGTAAGATTCATATAATCATCAATCTCAATGTAACTTTTTGAAATGATTTCTTTTTTTATCGGCTTTTATGAGTATAACAGGTAATGTTTACAAGGCCATTTTTTAAATTTCCATTTTTCTTCTTCTATATGCCATGTATATATAGAACGTGGGCGAACAAGGTTCTCCACAACTTCTATCATTTGTAGCTATTAAGTTTTCTTTTTGCACCATACCTTCCACTCCTAGTTTTGAAATCCATTTACGCAAGCTCGTTAGGTAGATTACTCGCTGTTTCCTTCTGTTCCTCTTGCCTTTAATATGACCTGTGAATGCTCAGTTTTGCAAGATTTCTATCCTGGATAGACTGGTTGCCAAACAAGGCTATAGAATCCAATTTTACCTTCAATTCAACTCATAGCTGAAGGAAAGACGGGATGGATTCATATCTTCCTAAGAATATTTGCAAGTAAGTTAATGCAACGAATTCAAATGGAATTTGAACTCAGTTCCCGATTTCTCATTACGAGCCGAGAAATATTGTTCCTGTTTTTTAACATTATTGTGCAAATTCTCAAATTTTCGCCACTTTCATTAATATTTAAGTTTCATAAATTTTATAGTTTAGTATAAATGATCTTTTTTTTTTCATTTAATCAAAGTAAATTTGAGATTTCTAAATATCAATCATTTTTACATCGAATCACTTCAAGTAATGGTAGATTTATTTAAACAGGATGAATTTATTTAAACACAAGGTTTACAAATTAAATAAGCTAAATAAAGGTTCAGCACAGAAAAAGATAAAATAAATAAATAAATATTATAAACTAGCCGATGTATGCCTCCAGATGCCATTCTGCTGTTCATGGGGTGAGCTTTACTAATAGTATAGGTATTCATAGTTAGTATAACTTAAACAAAAAATCAACATCCTCTACCAAGTATTATAAAAATATGACTCAAGTTAAATTTTTTTCTACTTCTGAGTAAGACGATAACCTACAACTAGATAGATAGATAGATAGATAGATAGATAGATAGATAGATAGATAGATACGGAATTTAGATAGATAGATAGATAGATAGATAGATAGATAGATACGAATAGGATTAGATAGATAGATAGATAGATAGATAGATAGATAGATAGATAGATAGATAGATAGATAGATAGATAGATACGAATAGGCTTAGATAGATACGAATAGGCTTAGATAGATAGATAGATAGATAGATAGATAGATAGATAGATACGAATAGGCTTAGATAGATACGAATAGGATTAGATAGATAGATAGATAGATAGATAGATAGATAGATAGATAGATAGATAGATAGATAGATAGAAAGAAAAGAATCGACTGAGATAGATAGATAGATAGATAGATAGATAGATAGATAGATACGAATAGGCTTAGATAGATACGAATAGGCTTAGATAGATAGATAGATAGATAGATAGATAGATAGATAGATAGATAGATAGATACGAATAGGCTTAGATAGATACGAATAGGCTTAGATAGATAGATAGATAGATAGATAGATAGATAGATACGAATAGGCTTAGATAGATAGATAGATAGATAGATAGATAGATAGATAGATAGATAGATAGATAGATAGATACGAATAGGCTTAGATAGATACGAATAGGCTTAGATAGATAGATAGATAGATAGATAGATAGATAGATAGATAGATAGATAGATAGATAGATACGAATAGGCTTAGATAGATAGATAGATAGATAGATAGATAGATACGAATAGGCTTAGATAGATACGAATAGGCTTAGATAGATAGATAGATAGATAGATAGATAGATAGATAGATAGATAGATAGATAGATACGAATAGGCTTAGATAGATAGATAGATAGATAGATAGATAGATAGATAGGTAGATAGATAGATAGATAGATAGATACGAATAGGCTTAGATAGATAGATAGATAGAAAGATACGTAACGACTGAGATAGATTTAAATTTATTTATTTGAATATAAGTTTTAATGAATACTCGAATTTGAATGGATACTCTGTTTTGTTTTGTTTTTTTTTTCTATAGTTAAACAGTACATATACACTGGCCTGAATATTCGAATATTCACGCCGGTGGATATATTTTAATGTACTGTTTAATTATAGAAAAACGGAGTATTCACTCACATTTAAGTATTCATTAAAAATTATATTCAAACAAATAAATTTAAATAAATATGTCGATAAATACCATTTCGTAAATTACCGTAAGATTTCGTAATATATATATATATATATATATATATATATATTCGAAAAATTAATGAAAAAGTGTAAAAAATTTTGTTTAATACGTTTAGTCCTTTAGATTATGTGGATGGGATTTCATATGCACATGAAACGGAGGGGGGGGGCCTAAAATTTAAAACAGCTTAAATTTATTTTTTTAATTTGTGTTTTGTGCATATAGTGAGCTAATTTCATTTAATTTCTTTTTCTCTATGTTTTTATCACTTGTAACATATTATAAAATATTAAATATTATTATCCCACATCTTAATTATAGAAGATCTTCCAAGAAAAATGAAATGATGTAAGAACTTAAATGCAAATTTACTGTGGATGATCTGATGATCAATCACAATGTGTGGTAATTAATAAATAAAAATGAAAGAAACATAAACAAAACAAATTAATAAATTGCCTGGACTATATACACTAAACATATAATTAAAATCAATTTTTGTATAAAATTACAGTGTCTCATCTCCTTTATGAGGATGTGTAATCACATTAATAAAAATAGAACTTTATTGTCTGATGAAGTTCTAAAGGATGTAACGCGTCACATGAAAAAAAAAATCTTTGACTTTCTTCGTACTGTTTCATTTTTCTAATATATAAAAATGTATATCCCTTTTTTTTCTATATATAGAGTATATAAATAAAATTATTGAACGGTTATTGGTCAGATTCAAATTAAACCAGTAAACAGTTCTATAAAAAGTGCTCAACATATATATATAGAGAGAAATATATATAAATCCAATATATATATAATCCAAATATATATAAATAAATATATTTTACATATTATAAAAATTCAAATTCCAAAATCGTATGGCCATTTCGACGAGTGAATTTAACACCCATATCCTCATAATGGTTTGTTTTCGTTGATGAGACGGGTGTTAAATTCACTCATCAAAATGGCTCTCCAATCTTTATTGGAGATTTTATTTTTATTTTTATGTAATAAATATTGGCTCTGTAAACAAATAAATATAATTACATTGAGCTTTCTGGCTGAATCAGTTTTAATAATAATAGGATCCATTTGGAATTTACCTCCAAGCATTTTCGTTCGGATTTATGACCTGTGTGTGTGTGTGTGTGTGTGTGTGTGTGTGTGTGTGTGTGTGTGTGTGTGATACAGAGAAACAAGCTTGTATATGAATGATTAATATATATATATTTCATTTGTAAACGAGTTATTACGCGACCTAGGTTTCTACTATGAGTGGTGTCTTCAGGCGATTTGCAGTAGTAAGTTATAATTGTATTGAACACCTTTTAATACAAATGTGCACTGGTCTAATCTTGTTATGAGCAGAAACTAAATAATTAAGCAATCGATCAATATTCTTACGCGCATATGCTCAAATATATATAAATATATATAGTCTCCCACAAACTATCCCTGACGAGTGAGAATGTTATCACGGTGTCCTCACAAAACTTCGAAGTCGGCATGAACCTGTTCAGTTCAAGTAATAAACTCTTTGTGCTTATCAACTCTCTATCTCCACCCCAATATCGAACATTTTACAATAAAAAAACTGCTTTCCAAAATACATTTTTATCAGTAAAATCACTGAAAATCAACGATCTTGGCGCTAAATATTATCACAACTGAACACTATATATATATATATATATATATATATATATATATATTTAGTGTTCATTTTTTTTTTTTTTTTTTTTTTTTTTTTACCTAGTGTTGTCTTTATTTAATTCAAATGACCTAATTTTTTAAAAATAATTTTATTTTAAATCCTATATCTTTTTATTCCCTTTTATAAATAATTCTGCCTTTTTAAGTAAAGGTCTTTTTCTAATACTTCAACGTTTTTGGGAAGTTAGGTTTTTGAATATGTCCAGCGTCTGTAATATTTTTTTAAAATTTCTTTCTTTTCTTTTCTTTTTCCCTCCCTTCCATCCTTTATCTCTCTTATCTCCCACCTTTTTTCCGTGTTGCTTGACCTTGCGTCGATTTAACACGGCTGTCTGTTAATTTTTAGTTACAATTCTCTTCCTTTTTTTTTGTGAACCCAGACGATGTCAATTTTTTCTTTTCTTGTTTATTTGATTTGATTTTATCTTTTTCTTTTTCTTTTTCTTTTTCTTTTCCTTTACTTTTCCTTTTATTTTATTTTTTAATTTCTTTGCAAATCTATTTAAAAAGGAAAAGTAGACTAATTTTTCTCCAGTTTCTGAAAGGATTTTTCTGTTGCTGAGGTGATGTGTTATCCCCCGTGGGGATCTTCATATCGAAATGGCCATTCAACATCTTTGAATTAATCCTTTTTTAATATATATATATATATATATATATATATATATATATATATATAGGAGGAAAGAAACATAGAGAGAAATTAAAAGAGAGAGATATGCATAAAAATGCACTCAAATTCAAAAGCTACTTAATAGATTTTATGAGCATGCGCAGATATCGCTGCCTGGAAAATCTCGTGAGATTGTGTGGGCGTTTGCAAATATTACTCTGGAGAATGAAAATGATGAAAGATTGAAAATTGAATTTTCAAGTAAGCAGACGACTTGACGAAAATCCGCAGACTGAAAATGCACGATAGTTGCGTAATAAATAAAGATAAAAGACCGACAAATATTTAGAATAATTGGTTATCTGATATGTAAATGAAATATCACGAGTCGCAAGGTATGGGATGAGAACCGAGGGAAATGTTTGTTGGATACGGTAAAAAAATATAGACCAAGAAATATATTCAGAAAAGTAAGAGGGGGAGAGAAACTATTGGTTTTTGTACGCTCACGATTTATCAATCGATTATTTATTTTTATTTTTGGCTAAGATATTTTGATCGTCTTTTTTGTTTTTGTCTTTTTCGAAAAAAGGCTTAATATTTCATCAATGATATTTTGAGATATCAGACATTTTTATGCATGCATTCACTATAAACAGACTGTGAAGAAACATTTATATGAGAGGATGCTGAAAAGTTCTCCACCCTAATCATTCCCAAAATCTGATTAAATAACCAAACATTGAGGGTTCAGTGGGAATCTCTTCTTAGTCGTGCTAAGAACTTTTCAGCAACACTCGTCATTGTGTGTTTATATACATACGTATGTGCGTGTAATTTTAAAGTAAAACGTCACACCTGAAAGGTGATACTATAAAAAAAAGAAAAGAAAAAATGTACATGTCGTATAATGAACAGTGCCTAGAAATGAGAACTAGGAGACCCGAGTTCAAATTCACTTCTGGTTATTTACATTCAATGACAAGAAAATATCTTTTTAAATTTTTTTTTTTAATCATTTCACCCCGAGCAAGGCGGAAACGCCACTGGTGTGCAGGGGGTTACATAAATGTATAAAGATTAATTAGAAAAGAGCGAGGAGTACAAGCTAGTCAGAAAGGAACAATAGAAAGCTGAGAAAGCAGGTGCGATGACAGATACATAGGTGGAGAGAAAGGGAAGGTTATACAGGGGAGGGGAGAGAGCTAGAGGCCAGTGGTTAATAGATGAGTATTAACTTTGCATTTAAATTTCTGGAGGTTGTAGCCATCAGGAAAGAATTGGTTTGAAACTCTTTCTTTTACTCCCACTTGTTAAATAGTAGGACTTGTATTTGAAAAAAATCACTGTTATCTCCAAAAACTTGTTAATGCAATGATCACTCACAAAAACAAAATTATTCTCTCCATCTAAAATATATTTCAGCTTCAACAAAAAGAAACACTAAGAGTTGATAAGCCGTAAAATACAAATACATCAGTGCGTGTGTATACGTACGTGTGTGTTTGTGTTTGTGTGTCATTTACACCCGCGATACTATATATTGATTTAGTTACTTATATATTTGCATATAAGTATACATACATACATACATACATACATATCGATCCAGGTATATACATATATTAGAACTCTTTTCAACATTTTGATCTTTAGATATAAATACGACAGAAATCTCGACATAGGAAAGTGATAAGGTAATTTACTTTGATTTATGATTTCTACTTATCCTTGGAGATCCCAGAGCATTTTTCTCACATATAGTTTTGTCTTTTTTTTTCATTCAAACTTAAGGAAGCCAAAGAGAACATAACGTTCTCGGTGAAAAGCATCGTTAATAAATTTTACACTTTGTCTCATTTTCACGCACACACACGCACACACACACGCAGAGCCTATGTTTAACAGAAAAAGTCAAGAATGTACTTCTGAATAAACATAAAGAAATCATTAGTATGTGTCGTCACCGTAATAAATTCGAATTTCAATGATTATCCCCTTCTTTCCATTTATTCATAATAGAAATTGCTTTTTACAGTAATTAGATTTTAAAATTTGATGAACCAGTAACCCTTTCCCTCCTAGTTACCACTACTAACGAAATGTTCAAACCACATCCTTCCCACTACCAAAAAGGAATTTTGAACTATAATTCCTTTCAGGTTAATTCTATAGTAACCAACATTCCCCACCCCTTCCTTTATTAGCCCCTGCTTCCAGCATTAGAATTATTCTCCATTCTTTGAGTGGACGGAGTTGACAATGCATGTCTCGAACTTACATATTGAAATAGCTATCCCCACTAAATAGTATTTGAATTTATATATATATATTGAATAATATAGACAAGTTTTGTCTATTAATTTTGTGTAGGATCCGTTCATACCGTCTGATATACTTGATGGTGATATCGTTGAAAGACAACAAAAAATCACAGTAATTGTTGATTTTTTTTATCGGGTCTAAGCTTTTACTGTGATTTTTTGTTGTCTTTCAACGATATCACCATCAAATATATATATATATATATATATCGTCCAAGTCCTATACTTTGGAATCCATGGTTAAAGAACTAAGTGAAATTAGCCGTTTGACTGAATTGTCAAATATCGTATCCTAAATTTTACACAGTCTGATTAAGAAGTAACAACGCAGTCAAGTATTTATTTCTCCTCGATCATACATCTTCCATGAATGTTATGTTTCATGAAAATAAAATAAAACATTGTCAGTATTAAATGACATACATTAATCAACTGTTAGTCGGATTAAAAGAAAGTCAGACGTTAAAATACCCGATTTTGAAAATATCAAAATAATATTAAATATAAATATTTGAAATATTTGAAATATTTTACATGCAGGTACTTCGTACTTTGAGTTAACATTAATAGGAACTGAAAGACATATTATTTAGGTAAGAAAATCAGGTACTGAAAATTTAATTAAATTGTAATTAAAATGGCGTCATTTGCACTGAGTAAGAGTCTATACACATGGTTAGGGTTCTCGGGTTAATTTTCATCAACAAACTTTCCTGGTGTTATCAGTTCTCAATTAGGTATCTATGCTGATGGCAAAACTATTTAATCCTGTCTCTAACCAGTAACCCTAATTTCACTTACGCGCAAATACCCTTGGGAAAGGTATTAATCCGTCTCTTCCTTCCAGTTATGGGTTAAATAATAGGACAGATTGGGTTCTGTAGTCTTGGTCGGCAACCAGTCTACCGCAGAAAGCAATGGCAACCTACTGCGGGATAATCTTCTGCCCAGTCAGTCATGTCTCTTTCGAGACATGATCGCCCAAGCGTGTATCGCGCATGGCACTTAACTGACTGACTAGAAAAGGATTGATTCACTATGTCGTGTTAAATAAATTTTCTCTCCTGAATATGTCTAAAATTTTTATAAGTCTATCATTCGTCTATCCTTTAAATGTTACATCCGGTCTGGAATTTCTTCTATGTATTTAAAAGTCCTTGCTAAAATACAAAGAACCTGCAATGTTATTGATCCTGATCACCCATACTCCCTTTCCCACAACTGTAACGCAGATTCCCCGTGCCTTTTTTATAAATATTTTTATAGTAATTGATCTGATGAACCTTCCACTATGATAGCTAAACAGTATAAATTGATCGCAGTACTCGATTGGTAGCAAGGTCTCATAATTTAACAATTGTAACCATAAGATCTATGCTAACAGTTTCTTCTCTGGCACTTTTTTTTTTTGTAGAACTCTCTTCCGGCTACTTGCTTCTCAGTCAATTTTGATCTTCAGAAATTTAAATGCAATTTCAATCGTTATCTTCTGTTTTCATTCTTGTTCTTTGTTGGTTCTTTCACCTTAATCATGTGTTTTCTTTTTTTTTTTTCTTTTTTTTTTTTCTTTTTTTTTTTTTCTCATATTGCTTTATACTTAATAACTCTTTGTGTCTTAGTGGCTTTATTACGTTGATTGGCGTGAAATGATATCAAATAAACAATAAAGAGATATGTCTATGAGTGCAGGTATTTATATAGATATTAAGAAGCGTGTGATAGATAGATAGATAGATAGATAGATAGATAGATACGAATCGACTTGTACAGGGACTTTTACGGGGTGAAAAATAGTATTAAAAAACATTAAAACCATAAACTCGACAAGACGAAATCTCAAGATTTGTTTAAAGTTGAACTCATTTTTGTGCATCTGATGTTATTATGATGTTTCTTCTTCTTCTTCTTCTTCTTCTTCTTCTTCTTCTTCTTCTTCTTCTATGTGCCCTGTCCCTTTAGGACGTAGGCGATTATGACTTTCCACGTTTCCCTATCCCTGGTGACTCTGAGCACGCCTTCTCCTGTTACACGATGCAATCCTCGTTCCGTCATCCACCTGATTAGGTCCTTCAAATATGTTATCCGTTGCTTTCCCCTGTCTCTTTTTCCCTTCTATAGTTGGTTCTTTGTCCTAAAATGCTTTAATGGAAAGGGATTTTAGCTAAAAAAAAATGTTACCAAAACTAAACGTGAGAAGAAATATAAAAAGAATTCAAATACTATATTAGAGCCAGATTCAAGGAATATAAAAGAAAAAACTTTATTTAAATGTAATAAAATGCTATGGCATATCCTATCTAGAAAAAGAAGAACGCTAATTATTCTTTATCAGATAAAGTCCAGAAAATTAATAAGGAACACAGCTGGAGAGCGGGAAATTTTAAACAAGCGTCATATCTTTGCTTGTCCGGACATAAAAGTAAGTTAGTTTCACATAGATATAAGTACATGTAGTTTTCTTCACTCAGCTGGTGAACATGTGTGATTCTATCGCAAAATGTCATCTCTAGAAGTATGAAAAAGACCCTTCATTAATTAACATGTGTTAACTCGTAACTGTGAATAATTTGTGGCTCTCATGTTGCTGGGATAAACTTCGCCATCTTTGTTCTGAAAAAACAAAGGCACTTTTTTTTTCTTTATGATTTATATACGAGAAGAAGGTAATATACTGGATTAGCGCAAATATTGTCAATAAGAAATATTCAAAAATATCTTCGAATCTGATCGTTATTGACGATGGCCAAGTCAAAATTTGGTAGAAATATGCTACAGATCGAGTTTTTATTTTTTCTTGTATTTTTGTAAGGATTTTGATAGAAGAGAAAAGGAGGGCGAAGTGACAAGTAAAGGGATGGAGGCGGGAAAAGGAGAAAATAGAAAGCATGAAAAAGAAACAAAAGAAAAAAAAAGAGAAGTTGTTTGACAGAATAGAAAATAATAGAGAAAATAAAAACATTATCCAAGGATCGAAGATAATTCTAATCATAATTTTTTGATTGTGGAATTCTCGCCATCATCATCATCATCATCATCATCATTATTATACTTATTTCTTTGGGTTTCTGTTGTATACAACCAGAATCCTAAGATCAGAAATGGCTTCATGACATCTTCCACTGATCATTTTTTCTGAAATTTTACACGGTTAATAATCAAATAAGTTCTATCGTTCATCAAACTTTTTATGGTCGCTAATCTCAGAAGGATGCTGAGGATACCATAGACCAAACATGTGAGCAACGATGAGGTTTAGGAGAGGATGGAAACGAAAAGGAAACTAATACTTAGCATCAAGAAAAGACAGCTAAAGTTCCTGGGACATGTAATGAGGAAAAGGGCTTGGAGAATCTTATACTCACAGGCCATATAAGGGAAAAGAGAGACAAGGGAAAGTTTTGCCTACCATACTTGTGGGACTTGGGCAAGTGGATGGCAGAGCGTTGTTTGAGTGGGTAGCGAGAGAAAGCGTTCTAAGAGCCACTAGGGATGGGGAGATGGGGAAGGCCAAGATGTCCTACGTCCTGAAGGGACACGGCACAAAGAAGAAGAATATAAGCATGACTGAGTAAATTTAAATTTATTCAAGGAAATTTGCCAATACCAGATCTAAGAAGACACCAACCAGATCTGAGAAGACACCAACCAGATCTAAAAAGACACCAACCAGTTAGCAAAAATATGGGAGTATTTTTTACTTTTTTTATTTTTAATGCAATGCCTTTTCAGAAAGTAGTCGATTACAGCTCTCCACAAATCCAGTTTCCTCATTATTCAGGAATTGCATCTTGATAAATATAGTGGATTAATTTTCTGCCGTCTTCTCCACGGTTTTAAAGTTCAGAGTTGTCTTTCTCCTTGATTGTCTGACAACTCTGTTCTGCCGAAAAGAGACGAATTCTTGCCTTTCCTAAGACCATTAGTGCAACATTGTCAGATTTGAACTAATCGATTATAGCTTCCTCGCAAATAACCATTGTTCTACATGTGCATTCTAGAGAGGCTATTATAATCGTCAGTTTGAATGTATAAGAGCCTCCACCATTTCTCTCTATAGATTTATCTCACTCTCTTTCCCTGTGTGTGCGAGTTTGTACAAGTAGACCCATGCACATAGGTATACTCAGTTCAACTTGCATGTGCGTTTCATCTATGTATGTGTGTGTGAGTGTGTATGCGTGTGCGCGTGTTTGTGTGCATGTGATTTTTACCTGGATCGAATGAAAAATGTAATGAAAAATCACGTGACTAATGAAATTGGGGAAAAGCTAGTGTTGCGATGTGAGTGGGTAAGAAAAAAGCTTCAAACTAAAATCTGGATAACATGAAAGGAAAGAATTTTTTAAAAGAAATGAAGATCAAATTAATATCAGAAAAATATGCAAAGCAATATAAAAAATAATTTTAGAGTGAAAACAAAGAAAAATTAATTTTTGCGGTGAGTTTTAAAAATAGGAAAATTAAATTTCCAGTGTAAATACATTTTTAAATGTATTTAAAATAATAATCAAGCAAAACAAAAGCAATAAAAACAATTTCATTTAAACACAGAAAAAGGGACATCAAAGGAAGCAATTTATACCCTTAAATAAAACTAAGTTAAACGTAAAAAGAATGTGAAAAGAATAAAAGTAAGAAGCAGGAATAAAAACGGAAAGAAAAGAAATGAAAACACGGTACGCCAAGCAGAGTGCAGTCATACGTGATACACACTTTGGGCGATCATGTCTCGAAAAAGACATGACTGACTAGTTATCCCGCAGTAGGTTGCCATTACTTTCTGCGGTAGACTGGTTGCCAGCCACGGATATAGAACCTAATGTGTGTTGTTATTTAACCCATAACTGGAGAGAAGAGACGGATTAATACCTTTTCTAAGGGAATTTGCAATGGATTCAACTGGAATTCGAATCCCCTGATTTCTCGTTCCAAGCTGATATCCACTACACCACAACGCACATTCAGTTGGATTAGAGATTTCAATGTTGTGACTTTGTACTTTTTTTTTCGGTTTAACTTAGTAAATATCAAGAAAGGATAAAATGTGGAGTCGAAAAAGCAATAAATGCGAACGAAAATGATTGGAAGATAGAGAAATTGTGAAAAGAAAAAAATAGAACAAAACGGTAATGGATGATATCGAATTAATTTTTTCAAAAGTGATTTTAAGATAAACTAAATGAAGAGAGGAACAGTGGGAGGAATACGAAAAATATGCAAAAAAAACATATATATTTTTTTTTTTAATGAAAAAGAGAAAGTGTATAAGAGTGAAGTTACTGAAAGGAAGAAAGAGGTAGAAATAGGATCGAGTTTTCTTTTCTGGTATTTTTTAAAGGATTTTGATAGAAGAGAAAAGGAGGGCGAAGTGACAGGTAAAGAGATGGAGGCGGGAAAAGGAGAAAATGAAAAGCACGAAAAAGAAACGAAGAAAAAAAGTTGTTTGACAGAACGGAAAATAAAGGGCAAAATAAAAACATTATCTATGGATTGAAGATAATTCTAATCTCAATTTTCTGATTGTCGAATTCTTCGTATTATTATTATTATTATTATTATTATTATTATTAAATCTTTGGGTTTCTGTTCCATACAACTAGAGACCTAAGATCAGAAATAGCTTCATGACATCTTCCACTGATCATTTTTTGTAAAAAAAAAAACAAAAAAAAACTAAAATCACACACAATTTACATTTCATAAATAAAGCACTTCGTAAACGTGTGAGCAATGATTTTTTGAGTTAAAACCTTTTTATTTCTTTATGACATTAGCTATCAGGAATCCTTTCAATGACTTTATCAGGACCTTTTTCAATCAATCCGAGGATTATTATTATTATTATTATTATTATTATTATTATTATTATTATTATTATTTCCTTTGATTTCTGGTGTATACTGATTTTTTTCCGGAGCCTAATGAGCATTTATTGAAAAAAAAAATGTAATTGTTATTGTTAATATTATTGCTTTTATTCGGTGTACTTTTTTGTATCAAATACAAATGCCATTTTTTTAATGCCATTTTTTCAACTTATAAAATAAGTGTGTCGCTTCAAATAAAGGTTCTATCGGGAACGTTTTTTAAAGACTTCTTTAAAGAAAATAATTGTGCAGCCTAGAAAATTATTTGAAAAACAGTAAGCGTGTTGTTACTGTTGTACCAAATGAGCACCGTGTCGGAGTGGAAAGAAACTGAAAGAAATAATTTAATCTTGTCGGCACTTGTATTTAGTGCACAATAATTGTGTCTTCACCTTTCTTGTTATCGTTATAATATCGATAGACACTCGAAGGTTAGACTTTTATGATGGTAACAAACAAGATAAGAACACAAGTCCGAGAAAAAAAAATCAGTATATGAGCAAAGATAAAGCCTTATATATTACAAAGAGAAAGAAAAAGAAAAAAGAAAAAAAAATGAAACTTTTTAAGACAAAAGAAAAAAGAGAAGAGAGATAAGCGCCAAGCGAAAAATGCATGATTTTTATTTTAAATTAAAAAAGAGAGTTTTTTTTTTTTAGCCAAAAGTTAAAGAAAATAAATGTCGATAGCAAAATAAAGAAGGTAGAACGAAAATCAAGATGGGTGCCGAAGAAGAAGCCATAAAAGTGCTGAAGATAAAGTTCGATGCAACCAACTAGGCTAGTATACATTGTAGGTCTTCTCTGATTGGTAGTCGCCACATTTTCGGTAATGAAAACCCGGCCTATTGGCGCCTTTTATTGGCTAGGATTAAATTTCGACTACACCACCTCCTTTTCTCTTTGTCTTCTGCATCACATTTTTTTTTTTTTTCAACTGCCTTCCTCTTTTTCTCTTCTTCTCTTTTATACCCTTACTCCTCGTCTAAGTCTCTCAATTTTCTTTCGTATTCTTTTTCCTTTAAAGAAAGAACGAACGAAATATAAAGGAAGTAAAAAGAGAGATAAACGCTGTAAAGAAAGGCGCACAGTAACAATATTGGCAGTAGTTGTAGTGTGAGAACGGCAAGCAGGAAATAGAGAATGATAGGGAGTAGGCTACAGAAAATAAACTAGTCATCATCATCATCATCACTATTAACATCATCACTACCACAACCACAATCATCATCATCAACAACAACGAAAAACCCTGTTAACGAGTACAATGCTAACACATTTTGTGTTCATCACAACTGATCCCCCCTGCATGTGACGTCATCTCACCACAAAGTACGTCCTGGGTAAGGACCTATGAGAGTTGTGAAAAATAGAATATACCAGTAACTGGACGTTTAGTACTAACAATTAGCAATATATATTTTACTAAGCTTAGCTTGACACAGAGACAAAAGTGTAAGGATGCCCCGTGTGAATCACAATCCGGATTGCTAACAAAACATCATACGCCCACTATCCTTCTTCATCGATCTGCCGTGTCCCTTCAGATCATGGGCGATCATGGCACTCCATAATTCTCCTGTCCTTTGTATCCCTCAGTAAAGTTTTGCTTTTTGCTATATCTATTAATCTCTGTTCTGACAACCGTTTACACACGCTCTTCAGGTATGTTATACGCTGCCTTCCTCTATCCCGCTTGCCTTCAATATGTCCTGTGAGTGTCAAATTTTGCAAGCCCTCTTACCTCATTACGGGCTTTGGAAATTTCAACGGTCTCTTTGATAATTACGTATAACTGTCTGTTTGTTTACATTTTCTCTCAAACTTCGTCGTTGCTTACGCGTTCAGTATATGGTATTCTCGGCATCCTTCTGTATAACCACATATTTATCGCCTCCTCAAGTTTCTTCGGGGATGATCCAGCATCCACTGTCATACTGGACTAATAATATTTTATGACAGTTCAATATTCTTTCCTTTGTTTCTAACAAAATTTTTACTGTTTCTTAATATTTTGCTTAGCTTGTGGAAAGCATCTTTCGCAATCCCAAATGCACATTCAAATTTTAGTGTCATATTTTACATGCCTAACATCACTCCTTCAAGAATGAAACAAGAAATTTCAACGCGAAGGGTAATTATAGCTGACCTTGCAAATACAGGGCGCGGCAGAAATATCTCCCACATATAGCTCTCAGAAATACCTGCCACAAAATTTTAAGACATTAGTTAGGCGAAGACATCGTTGCCACTAATATCTTATCATTACATGGAAGGTTAATTTTTGGGAGGTATTTATGGGAAGTGTTTCTGTCGCTCTCTGTAAAAATATTCCACTTTACATTACAAATCCAACATGTCTCTTTCAATTGGAGAACTTTGTCTAGGAATTTTTTAATGATACAAAAATACAAAATACTATTTAAATACAAAAGTACTATGTAAATCACAATATCAAAAACACCTCGCTATAGTAGAGGCACTATATATCAAACAATTTTCTCCTACCATCAACTTTACATTATTTAACAGTGGAAACGGAGATTTGAAAGTTTTTAAAAAATAGACACTCATGCGATATCCAGCCGAGAACATCACGTTATAGCTTGAAAGAACTCTCCTTTTCAAAAAACACTTAAACACAAAAAAATTACATCACAGTCAAACACGAGGACATAACAACAACAGAAACAATAACATCACTGAAAATGGCCTGTGAAGAGATTGAAAGCGCTTGGAAGGTCGAAAATTATGGAACATTTTACACTCTTTATCTCCAACAAAATTGTGACATGTAAGAATACTTGAAAAATTAAATTAAAAATTTATAACATCTTCCTTGTCTATCGTTTTTAACGAAACATGTTTAAATTAAAAATTTCTGCCAATATATATATATATATATATATATATATAAGAAAAGAGAATGTTGATCGTCAAATGATGTTTAGCGTGTTATTTCCAGGTATTACTCAATTCTCTAGGTCCAACGAACCTCACTGCAGATTAAGCCTTTTCTTATCTTCCCATACATATTGTATACATAAAAAAGACCAGAGAATGAATCGACCAAAATGCTGTTTTAACATTAAAAGTAACACAGCAGAGATGACATCTATAGTCTGAGCTATTAAAAGAAATTCCTTTTATAATTAAACAAGTAGAAAACCTTAGTAGTTTAGTAAATCCTTGCCCCTTCGATACTCACTGGGTGCTCCACACTTGTGACCTTGTACCAGACTATAATAACCTTAATAAATCCTTAATCTTTGAATTCAGAATCACCGGTTGTTAAAAATACCTTTATTTTTTTAAAAGTAACTCTTCTTGTTTAAATTTAAATTTTCGATTTTCGGTTTTAATTCTAATGTTAATGAGTTTATAAGCTTAACTTTATATAGATGTATATATATAACTTTATAATGATTTTAATATAATTGATCTTGCAATTAATTTTAATTAGAATTGTGCTCCAAGAGTTTATTTTTCCTCTGAATTGAAAAAATGGTTAAATGTTAAACCAGGTAAATAAGCAAAAAAAAAAAAAGAAAAAAAAAGGGAATTAATGAGCATAAACTTATTTAGAGAATTATTAATAGCCACGAACATTTACAAACCAATAACACAGGTTAATGATTGCTACAAAACAAAACTGAATAAATGGTGTTTACAGTTAATATGAAACATTAATTAGGAGTCATTCTTTTCTTTTCTTTTTTTTTTTGTTTTGTTTAGTTTTTTCTTCTTTCTGATTTTTTTTTTTTTAAAGATTTTTTTCTATTTCGGTGAGAGAAATGGAATATGAAAGACACACACAAAAAAATGATGAAAATTTTTAAGAGTTAAAATTTAGGAGTTAAATGCCTAGTGGAAGAAATAACACAACGCATACGTATGTAGGCCCGTGCGTGCACGCATTCGTGTGTGTGTGTGTGTGTGTGTGTGTGTGTGTGTGTGTGTGTGTGATGATTTAAGTGAGGGAGAATACACAAAATCATGTTATTTATTCTATTTTTATTTTTAACACGGTTTTGCTCCTCTAAGTCGCTGTGGACTATTTTAAACTTTCAGTCTTATGTACAGAAAGATATCTATCTATCTATATATATATATATATATATATATATATATACATTAAACTCGCAGATAAATGGAAAAAAAATTTGTATTTGCTGTATGCCAATATTTTACATATATTTACATATCTATAAATACACGTACAAATAGGTGTGTTTGAATGTGTGTGTGTGTGTGTGTGTGTGTGTGTGTGTGCATGTGTGTGTGTGCTCGTTGCACCTGTACGTGTGTCTGTGTGTGTGTGCTCTAGTTTCGCTGTGTCATCAAAAAATGATATGAATTCTTTTATGATATTTATGGATGCGCATATTTTTATACATGTATATAAATATATGTATAATATGCATAAAAAGACGCATATTGTTTTTATGCATATTATGCATATATTTATACACATGTATCATATTGATGGCAGACACAGTATGCCCCCCACTTTGTGCGATTTGACTAAATCGACTTAGCAACTTAAACATGGCTAATATTCCACTATGAACCATCTAATGAGAAAGATACTTGTATAATATGCATAAAATTACGACAATTTACCTATCGCTATATATATATATATATATATATATATATATATATATGTACATGACTTAAATAGTGTGTATT
Organism: Ascarosepion bandense; assembly: GCA_037127315.1. Classification (NCBI taxonomy): domain Eukaryota; kingdom Metazoa; phylum Mollusca; class Cephalopoda; order Sepiida; family Sepiidae; genus Ascarosepion; species Ascarosepion bandense. The sequence goes on from JBBBDQ010000559.1 coordinate 2,415,575, forward strand.
TCGACACAATGATTATATAATAATCAAGTATGTAAATGAAATTTGACATATTTCGCTTCAACAGCTTCATCAAAGATTTGTGGGGTGAACGAAAGGTCACGTTCGTGAGAGTGTCAGTATTTAGACTTCTATGCCGTTTTCATAACGTGGTTTCCTTAAAGACACTGGAAGAAGAAAGGCGATATTTATGCTCAAAATAATAAAGAGTAATACAAATGCAAAAGGATTTTATACATTATAAAAAATAAAACACGCCACAAAGCACTGTTCAAATTTCTAAGTAAAGTTGATTTATTAGGGAAGAAGATTAGAATAATACAGAGCTTCTACTGGGAACAAAGCTCCTGCATACGGACAGAAAATGAATTCTGTAAATACACAAAAATAGAAAGGAGAGTAAGACGGTCTTCTCACTGGACTTAGTCAACCTTTACACCGAGGAAAACTTGGGAGAATTACTACAAAGAGCCATTATTGTCGGCCACAGTCGGAACACCATTAGACATGCAAATGACACAATATCGATAGCAGGCAGAGAAACTCCTACAGAAGCTTGTAAAGAAAAGCAAGAAGAAAGAACTAAATATCAATTGTACAGAAGACAGAATATATGTTTATCTGAAAAAGTGACAGTCCAACATGAGAATCAAAACTGGACATACAAAAGATAGACAAGTACAAAACTTTAAATGTCCAGGAATAATTTTAAAGGATGAAGTAAAAAGAGATACTGAAATCCAAAAGCTCATTCGGAGAAAAAAGAATATGCCTTCTAAAAGCTAAGCAAAATATTACGAAACAGAAACATTTCGTTATAAAAAAAGAAAAAGGGCTAAACTGTTATGTTATGTCAGTCCTTCTATATGGCAGTGAATGCTGGACAATTTCCGCACTGATGAAGATGAATTCATAAGGTGATAGCAATGCGGTTTTACAGAACGATGCTGAGAATAATATGAACTGAAGAACGACGAAGTTTTAAAGGAATTGGAAACACAATAGACTCATATAGGTAACATCAGTAAGAAACAGTTAAATTTTCTAGCTCATATAATGAAGAATGAAGGCTTGGGGAATTTGATACTCACAGGACATATTGAAGGCAAAAAAAACCTTGAAAAGCAGCGCATAACATACCTAATCAGCTCGTGTAAGTGGTTGACAAAACTTATATTAGGAAAGATAGCAATAATACAACCTTACTAAGGGCTACAAAGAACATGAAACTGTGGAGAGCCATGATCACCCACGTTCTGAAGGGTCAGGTAGATAGAAGACGAATTTCATATCTAACGATTTCGAATTGATTTATTTTTGGTGTAGACATATTTTTTTTATTAATGTTTACCCTATAAAAGGCCCAAGAGCTACTTGCTGTGTAAGCGGTCTGCGAAAAAAAAATGAAGGCCATTTATTCCCACCACCCAATGCAGATCGAACTGATTGCAAATGTAATGGTCAGCTAAACGAGCTTAGTAACAAATCGTATTTTGATGCTCACATACGAGTAGATGTACTGATGTATTACTGTGATAGCGTATAGAAACGTATTTCTACGATGACATTCATGATGTCATAAGGAAGAACATCTCCGAAAACCTTTGAAATATTCCATGTCTTTTTCATTCCCTCCCTTCGTTGCTCTCATCCGGCGTTGCTTTTGCCAATCAGATAATTTCATTGCAGTTACAAGCCGACGCGCTTGTCCATCTTTTATCATGTGACACGATAACTAGGCATATATGTATTTTATTATAATAGATTAAAATAGAAAATGGTTAAGAATAGAAAATAGCTTAAAAACATATTTAACAAAAGTGAAAAAGAAGAGGAAAAAATAAATAAATAAACGCTTTTTCTTTTATGAGGAAAATTGTGGAAGAGACAAGAGTATCCGATTACTGTTTTAAATCCTACCGCTCTTCCGCTAAATATTTGACTCTTGACTCAGTGATTTAATGTGATAAAGAGATAAGTTCAGGAGATAAAGTTCAGGAGGTTGGTTTTCGAATGACCAGTTCAAAGGCTGTCTTTTACTGTATCTTGACCACACATTAAGAATTTTCCGGCGGAAGCTTTATTAAGATAAAAAAAAAAGATAACTGAAATTTCAGACTTACAGTCGCCAATGTTTATCACCGGTGGTCTAAAGCATTTCCGGATTTCCGGCTTCATTTTAAATAAATAGAAGTTAGTGAGTTTAAAGTGAGTTCCGCCGGGCGCGTGCTTGAAGTAAGAATCTCCGTTCGTCTTGTTTCGGTCAGTTCGGATTTGTTGATCTCCATTAATTAGAGTTAGAGCTGTGTGTCGCATTCGCCTGCCCCAACCGAAAAGGCTAACTCTAAACGAATAAAGCATCCTTTCAACTCATCCAAGTTGTGGAAGTTCGTTCCTTATAGTTCAATCTTGTACCCCCAGCTTGAGGCTCCGACATTTTCAACAAACTCCCGGCAAACATCGCATCGTGGAGAACGGACGCCGGAGAAAATTGTTAGGTCCGTCCGTTGGGGTGTTACAATCATCAGACCACTGTTTCCTCATACGAAAACATCAGTTGCTAAGAATTGATCTTTGTAAGCACCGTTTAAATGTGGCACAAGGCCGAAAGCGGAGGTAACTAGTTAAGGACCGAACTCACTATTCAATTGTAACAGATTCTAGCGAAACAAGTTTGCTAACCATTACACTACCTCGGTTGCTAAAAGAAACAGAATATTTTTGCAACTTGGTAGAAATTATAATGATAGGTATGTGCTGTATTCTGTAAAATATAATAAACGAATTATGCAAAAAAGATTAGATTTTAGTGAGGGGGTTTCTTTCTTAAAAACATAAATGCGAAAAAGTTCGGATGAAAGAAAGAAAGAAAGAAAGAAAGAAAGAAAGAAAGAAAGAAGATTAGAACGCAAAGAAGAGAAAAGAATATATAAAAAAAGTTCTTAAAAAAAAATGACTAAACTTAATGCGATGAAGAAGAAATAAAAGAATGAAAGTATGAATAAAAAGAATGAAAGTATGAATAGGTGGGAAAAGAAAAAGTAACGAAAAAGAAAATGAAAAAAAAAAGCTATAACTAAATTGGGTTTGATGGAAATAAAAAAAAGGAAAAAAAAACATTTAGGTTAACTCGTAAAAACAAAAGTAATTAAAATAAGAAACGTGTTCCGCCCAACGGGAAAGAGAAAGAACAAAATAAACCATTAAAAATACTGAACTAAAAATCACCCGGAGGGAGGCGGGCAAAAAATGGTGAATATTAAGAATCTTTTTTACACCATTTATTTCGATCTTTGTTAGTAGAAAAATAACGAAATAAAAGTTAAGTTTCTTTCTTTCTCTTTCTCTCTCTCTCTCTCTCTCTCTCTCTCTCTCTCTCTCTCTCTCTCTCTCTCTCTCTCTTCTTTAATTTCTTTAAAACTCTATTGTCTTCAGCCTGGTATTATTTAATTTGTAATTATTTTCAATTTTTCCAAAGTCAAGAGGGAAAAATTTAAAAGCAGTGAGCGACCTTTTTGAAAAAGTCAGGTCGTGATGTGCTGAACTCTTCTTTTGTTCTGTTGTTGTTGTTGTTATCGTTGTTGTTGTTGTCATAGGTTTTCTTTAGCAGGAAATGGGGCTTGGAATGGGAGGGGTTGCATTACCGATATTCTGATAGAAAATTCTATCTTGGATTTTGATCACGAGTCTTGATCACGATTTTTCCACTCGTGGATAAAAAGGGATGAAGCAAGGCAAAAAGAGAAAGAAACACAAAGACAAAATAGAAAGGTAGAAAGACAAATAACGTCAATAAAAAAAAAAGAAAAAAAGAAACTAATAGAATAGAAAGAAAGAAAAATAGAACAAAACAATAGAAAAAAGTAACGGAATAGAAAGAAAAAAGGAATGAAATAAAAAGAAAGAAAACAGAAAACAGACAGAAAGAAAAAATAAAGATAGAAATAAAGAAAAAAAGGAAAAAAAACAGAAAGAAAGAAAGTGACAGAATAAAACAAAGAAACAAAGAAATAAAACTGAAAAAACAAAAGCAAGGAAGGGACAGAAAGAAAGAAAGAAAGAAAGAAAGAAAGAAAGAAAAACAGAAAAAAGAAAGTAAATAGAATAAAAAGAAAGGAAAGAATTATTAACAAAAGAAAAAAATAAGAAAGAAAACTGTTAACAATAAGCTGTTAGTTTCCTTACTGAGAACTAAATCCTTGTTGTTGTTGTTGTTGTTCTTCTTCTTCTTCTTCTTCTTCTTCTTCTTCCATGTGCCGTGTTTTTCAGAACATATGCGATTATGGAATTCCGAAACCGCCTTATCCCTTGTAGCTCTTAACACCCTTTCTCTTGTTACCCCTCCCAAACCCTGTTGTGCCATCCATTTGCTAAAGCCCATCATGTATGTTCTGCGTTGCTTTCCCCTGACTCCTTTTCCCTGTACATATCCTGTGAGTATCAGATTCTCCAAGCCCTCCTTCTCATTGCATGTCCCAGGAACTTTAGCTGTCTCTTCCTGATACTCGGTATTAATTTCTTGGAGACTCTACATAAGATTTATAACTTTCAGCCATATGAATATATATATATATATATATATATATATATATATATATATAGAGAGAGAGAGAGAGAGAGAGAGAGAGGACTTTTTTGAGTTTCCTTTTTTATAAAACGTTCTCAGTACAATAAATATTGTAGAGCATAATCATTTTCACAACCAACATCCAACATTGCCTGATGAGATAGAAATAGAAATTTCCGTGTCGCAATGTACTTTTAATTCATAATTATATGATTATATATATATATATATATATATATATAGAGAGAGAGAGAGAGAGAGAGAGAGAGAGGGGGAAGAGAGAGGAAGGAAGAGAGAGTTCTAATAATCTTTTTCTTTATTGTCTTTTCAGAGTGGTATAGTATCTGCATTGCCTCATTTGGTGATGGCCCTCATTGTTCCATTTGGAGGTCAGTTAGCAGATTTCTTACGAAGAAACCATTACCTATCTACCACCAATGTCAGGAAAATATTTAACTGTGGAGGTAAGCCTTTTAAACCTTACTTTTGGATCAGTAGTAACAAAAAAGAACGCATACACGCTCTCTCTCTCTCTCACACACACACAAATATATATATATATATATATATATATATATATATATATATATATATATATAGATGTGGTAATGTGGTAACCTTGAAAAGGGCCGTGCACGAAGGTTTATTGAGGTGGGATATCCCTTGATAAGTACGAACATCTTCGTCGCCAATTTGATGTGGATTGGATCCGATAGTGGGCCACGAAAGAATAACTCGGACAGCTGATAATAGGTTTAACATATTGTATTTAACAAGGAAAATATAACTACAAGAATGGCAGTAAGCGACGCCTACCTGGCGGGCTACTCCCGGAACTACTGCCCTGAGAGTATAAAGCTTATGGTTTAAATAATGACTGGAAAGTCCATAAGTGTCAGTAGGTACGCGCCAAACACACACACACACACACACACACACACACACACACACACACACACACACACACACACATATATATATATATATATATATATATATATATATATTAACATATCACCTGAAGATGAACAGTTTTGTTCTGAAACATAAAAAAGTTGTGTAGTCATGTTATGCTTTTATAAACCATTGTAATAACAAAATTACAATATTAAGCTCTACTCTGTATTGAGCACTCTTTATAAAAGTAAATGCTTGAACAGTGGGTTTTTAATCTACGTGTTCTTTCAATTTTTTGTAATATATATATATATATATATATATATAGGAAAATTACCAAATCACCAAATTCGATACGCAGCATATCTGTCGAAAGTCCTTATCATGAAAAAGTCATAACAACATCAACTACAAACATAACCATAATGTACTGGCCGTATTGGGAATTTAAGATTTTTTTTCTCTACACATTTTGTAATAGTACAGTTATAATCTTTTTAGACAATTTAAAACGAGCTTTTCAGAAGAATATATAAATATATAACCAAATGTATAAAACACGGGAGGTTGTACAGTAAAGATAAAAAAGCAAAAAGTACTTACTGTAAAGTGGTTAATCGAAAAAATATAACAGCAAAGAAAAATACGAGAAAAGTAGCTAACTAGTTATCACTTCGTGTTCAAAAGCAAAAATGTGAACTACGACTAATAATGCAGAGAAAAATACTACCAGAGAATCAGCAGTATAAATCAGAAACAGATTACATTACGACCCAGTATCCATTCTTTTTGCTTACAAAGGGAAGGCTGCTTAGACTTAACAAAAATGGTCTCCAGCATTTTCATCCCGCTGAAAAAAATCATTAAAGTAGTTAATAGACTAGCCGAAAATGTTCGAAACGAACAATCATTTATACAATTTCTACACATACATTTCAAATCTCTTGTTCGCACAGAAAAATCAACATTTTATTGAAACATTTGTTAGAGAAAGAATTGGTGTTTATTTATATTTTTAATTTTTGCAGTATTGAGGAAGAGTGTTCAAAATTAACGTGGGTTATAGCCGTTACAGATAAAATATTGCCGACATAGGTTTCAACGTTATATAGGGATTATCAATTTTGGCGTCTTAAACCATCGTCTGACTGTAACCATTCAGTGTTTATTTATATATACGAATGGCTTTCAGCCATTCTTTTATCGTTTACAGAATAAAACACCCGTGTTATATGGTTAAAGCTACTGACACTGAAACGAACAGTTTTCCAAGTGACATCTTCTGATGTAGAAATCACAAACCATTACATTCTCTCACAGAAACGCCAATATGACATTAGTATGAGTTGTTATCTCATCTTCTTTTGACAAATAACACCCATGTTTATTAGTGAGTTTCACCAGAGAATGATCAAAAGCCCTAGAATCAATGATATTAACGATGGATAATTCCGGCGTGTTCTTGAAAAAATCATTTGTTAAATTTTATGAAAACAAGATAAATTACACAAAAAATTAACATGACATTCGTTGAATGCCTGTTTCAATTATACTACACGGTAGTATATTTGGAACAATTTCCTCACAAACGAAGAGGAAAACTGAAGCAACAAAGATATGGTTCTAGAGAAGGATGCTTAAGATACCTTACACAGATGTAACCACGAGAGTTTTAAGGAAAAAGTCAGGAAAGTTCATACGGTAGAATCGCCGACTGACGCCAATTCGGTCGGGTTTCAATCCTGGGTAAAAAGCAATCGGAGTCTAACCGTACTGATGAGGTGTGATACAGCGAAACAGATCTGTCTGCGGATGACTATATATATATATAAACTTATTTATAAATGGAACTTTGTCTGTGTGTGTGTGTGTGTGTGTGTGTGTGTGTGTGTGTGTGTGTGTGTGTGTGTGTGTGTGTGTGACTGTGTGTGTGTATCCGTTACCTATAGATTCCAAAACGGCTGAACCGATTTTCTTGAAAATTTACTCAGTTGTACTATAAGCGCCTGCGAGTGTTCTTAGCTAGGTTTTGTGTCGAGGTACATCTGATAAATATCGAAAATCGATAATCGAAAAAATCGGGTTATAAAAGGAGTGGTCCGATTTTAATCAAATTTGATACACTCATAGACAAAGGCATAGGAAACGATGTTCAGAAGTTTCAAGGTTGCAGTTCTTACAATAGTGCAGAAAATTTGATTTCGATACCAGGAAATCAAAATTTGACTTACATCCATTCATTTTTCTTTCAGTCTACTGTTTCGCTTTAACTGGAAACAACTATTGCTTTTCAGTCTTTCGTGCCAATGTCCAAAGAGTCTGAGATCCAGGACCAATGGATTAGTTTTAAAGCTTTCATTATACCCGAGCAACGCCGGGCTATACTGCTAGATATATATATATATATATATATATATATATATATATATATATATATATATATAAACAAACTTATAACTATACTCGTGTCTAAAAACCCTCCGCGGATCTATGTGGAAGGAAAAATGGTTATAAAAAAACGAAAGAGCTAAGCACATGAACATCAGCCAAAAGGATGCAGACCGAGTCAGCACGTAGCCCAAAGAAAAAAACCCGAGACGAGTAATCAACTAACAAAAAAGCTCTCAATACTTAGGTAGAGCAGAATAAATAAAGTATACCTAGTGAGCCAACAAATCAAACAAGGTTTCACCTAAGCGGATCGTCAGAGAAAGCTGGCCAGCTTTCCCTGACGATCCGCTTAAGTGATACCTTGGTAGGACACCTCTTTAGCTACATTTTGAAAAATAAATTTTGCATTTTGGTTCTTTTTTTTTTTTTTAATCATGTCACCCCAAGCAAGGCATTCCACTGCCACTATAGCGCAGTGGGTTACACAGGGCGATAGACAAGTTAGGATGTACATAGGGGGAGAGTTGGAGAGAATGGAAGGGTTAGTGTGTTAGGAGGTGTCTCTTGACCTTACATTTAAACTCCTGGAGGATATAGCCGTCGGGGAATCAAGCATGCGGAAGGGAATTCCTACAGGCGGGAAGTGCGAGAAAAGAAGCTGTTGGAATAGAAATTGCGGTTACATTTCATCGGTTTCACTGTAAAAGGGTGGGACCTAGTTGCCAATCTAGTATCTCGTGCAAACTCACACCTTAGGGGGCACCAGTGATTTAAGTTCATCAGAGCAGAAGCCATGAAAGTATTTATAGAAGAGGCACAGGGAAGCCACGTCACGCCGGTGGGAGAGTGACTGCAGGCGGTCAGCTAAGTCGGTATCAATCACGTTACAGATTCTTCGCTGTATTTTGTCAAGAAGCCCGAGGAGAATAGTAGGAGCACCCGACCAGATGTGGCAACAGTATTCAAAACACAGGCGGATAGTAGATTTGTATAAGTGCAGGATAGATTCAGGCGGAAAGTATTTCCGGGCCCTGCACAGAGAGCCAACTTTCATAGCAGCGGATTTAGCATTGGATTCGACGTAGTCATTCCACTTGAGGTCCGCTGAGAGTGTCAGGTCAAGCAGGCGTAGTGTTTTACTTTTTGGGAGGCATGCCTGTTCCATGCTAATGGGACGGAGGTGCGGTCGTCTGTGGTGGTTAATTGACAGCAGCTTCGTTTTGAAAGAATTGAATTTTACGAGCCATTTCCTACCCCAATCCACCACGGATTGGAGGTCCTTTTCAAGCTCAGCCGCGAGGTTCGCCTTATCATCAACACCAGATTTTTGATCGAGGCGAGCGTATACTGTGGTATCATCGGCGTACATGCCTACTTATGGCATGTACTTATCTAATCTTATGGCATCGGGGAGATCATTGATGTAGATTAGAAAGAGCGTAGGACCTAGGATAGAACCTTGGGGGACACCCGTGTTTGTAGGGTAGTTCTGGGAGGCATGTCCGTTTAAAACCACCTTCAGTGTGCGGTTAAAGAGGAATGACTGGATTAAGTCCAACAAAAGTCCAGTAATGCCGTAGCTTCGCAGTTTCCGTAGAAGGCCGGCATGCCATACTCTGTCGAATGCTTTAGAGATATCCAGGGTGACAGTTCACCATTCTTGTCGAGAGCCTGGTATATATACTCGGTGATGCTCTTTAGCATATCAGCAGTAGACCTGGTGAAGCGGAAGCCATACTGTTTGTCCGATAGGAGCCCGTGGGCCGTGAGATGCTGAACGACCTCGGCATTGATAATGGCTTCGAACACTTTGCCGAAGATCGGAAGAAGGCTGATAGGGCGGTAATTTGCGGGGTCCGAGGGTTCACCATTGTTCTTGAATATTGGAACCACAGAAGAAGACTTCCAACAGGCAGGAAAGCAGGAAGAAGATAAGCAGAGGTTATAGTAGAAAAAAAGTTATATCAAAGGATGTGAAGTCCGAAAAGGGAGACTAACTACATAAGTACATAAGTGAGTGACTAACGCTCCTAATAATAAATCTTATTTTTTATAATGTTTTTTTTCTCTTTACTATTTTTGCATGTAATTTTCAACATTTAAATTCTGATGATATCTTTTATGATTTTTGTCAATCAAACTTTGCTTATCACTTACCATTTTCTCATAAATGATTATCAGAATTAATCATAAATAATCTTTTTTTTTCATTTTTTTTTTAATCAATTGCATATAATTTTTTTTCTTTTTAACATTTTTGAATGCGGTTTTCAGCATTAAATTAATATTAAATTAATAGCAATGCCTGGAAAAATCATGGATTATATGGAAAAACGCGCGCATAAAAAGTAATATTTTTAAGATTATATTAAACAAGGAAAAGAAAAGGACAAGTTCTTAAACATGAATTAGTAAAAGACAAGATAATCTTGTGAAATAAAAAAATAAGAAATATCTTACTTAAAATATTGCAGTTAGAAATAAATTTTCAATGCAATATTTTCAGTAAAACTTTCTTATTTTTTTCTTAATTTTTCCTTCACTAGAATATCTTATTTGCTTTTCTAGATTTAAAAACTTGTCCTGTTCTTTTCCAGGTTTAATATAATCTTAATGATATTACTTTTCATGTGCGCATTTATCCATGTATATATATATATATATATATATATATATATATATATATATATGTGTGTGTGTGTGTGTGTGTGTGTGTGTGTGTGTGTGTGTGCGCGCGCGCGCGCTTCCTACTGACTTTCGTTTATTAGGCATTGTACTGTGTGCGTTGTGGTGCATTGGAATATCGGCTCGGAACGAGAAATCGGGGAGCCGAGTTCGAATTCCAGCTGAATTCATTGCATCCACTTACGCGCAAATGCCCTTGGGAAAGGTATTAATCCGTCTATTCCTTCCAGTTATGAGTTAAATAACAGGACAGATTGGGTTCTATAGCCTTGGTCGGCAACCAGTCTACCGCAGAAAGCAATGACAACCTACTGCGGGATAATCTTCTGCCCAGTCAGTCATGTCACTTTCGAGACATGATTGCCCAAGCGTGTATCACGTATGGCACTTAACTGACTGACTGTATCACCTCAGGTCCATGAATTTAGCTGAATTTTTCTCTAACCTGATGAATATTCGAGAGTACTTTGATATTAAAAGGTTTATTAAATCAACAATATTTATGTTCTGGTATATATATATATATATATATATATATATATATATATATATATATATATATTGTCACAAATTAAAATCCTTACATTTGCCTTGAAAAAGGGAAGTTTTTTTTTTTGTCGATTAAGACAAGTTTTCCTTTAGTCTTTTTCATAAGAATATATATATATATATATATATATATATATAGATATATATATAGAGAGAGAGAGGAATAGAAGGAAAGCGAGCGAGAAAGTGAGAGAGATAGAGTTCATATACAAACATAATTATGTAGAATTAATTGAAACAACCACACACTTATCTCAGCCATCACGAAGTTTTCAATTTCTTCTTTTCGTTTACTTTTATTTTCTCATTCTCTCTCTCTTTCTCTCTCTCTTTCTCTCTCTCTCTCTCTCTCTCTCTCTGCTTGTCTATTTCTATCTCTATCCCTCGATTTCTTTCTGTCTCTCTCTCTCTCTCTCTCTCTCTCTCTCTCTCTATTGCGCCATCATTATTTTTCCCGTGTCCAATAGAGAAACCTTTTCATAGACTGCGCACTACTCGACAATCGACTAAGGCACAATTAATGAAAGCCCAACAAAAGGCGAAGCTGACAAAAGAGCGGGAAATAGAAGCGAAGTGGTAAACAGCTACGATCGAGCTTTTATGTGGCTTGCAAATCCATTTGCTATACACTTCACAAGATCGAGGAACCATTCTCACTTTCACTTTCTCGTTCATTAATAAAAAAAAAAAGAAAAAAAAGAAATCATTACTTAGTAAAATGAAATAAGCTTTCAAAAAGCACACCCAGACAGTGTAATGATCCAGGTTACACCTTCAAAGTTCTGAGTGGGTGATGTGTGCGAGACAATAAGGGAGACATATTTTTCAGTATGAGAAAATCATAAAAGAGGTTTTTTTTAGATCTATACATTGTGATTTTTTTTAGAAATGTTAACTTTAACTTTATATAGAAAAGAACCTGCAGCAACATTAAGAAATTATACAAATATCTTGCTTTTTCAGAAGAAAATAGGTGTTTTAAAAGCACTCTCGTTCAAAATCTGCCAGAAGTTCTTTCATAAAAAATGCAGAATTTCAGAGAAAATAATATAGCGTTCATAAATCCATATTAAATAATAAGGAAATATGCACTGAGTAATCCTTTGAGAAAATTATATTATTATTGAATGATAATAATATAAAGATTATTGAAAGATTAAATCTGTTTCCTGTAAATAACATGAAAAGTTTCTTGGCGGTAACGGATCTTTTAACAGATTCATTATGAGACCTTTCATTTTTGCCGATGCTCAATTTTGTGGTACAGTGGATATCACCTCGGAACGAGAAATCGGAGAGCCGAGCTCGAATTCCAGTTGAATTCGTTGCATTCAGTTACGCGCGAATACCCTTCGGAAAGGTTTTAATCCGTCTCTTCCCTCCAGATATGGGTTAAATAACAGAACAGATTGGGTTCTGTAGCCTTGGCTGGCAACGAGTCTACCGCAGAAAGCAATGACAACCTACTGCGGGATAATCTTCTGCCCAGTCCGTCATGTCTCTTTCGAAACATGATCGCCCAAGCGTGTATCATTTATGGCACTTAACTGACTGAATTTTAATCCTGCATCAATTATTCTTTGCAAAAACTGAATACATGGTTTTTTTTTTATTTAGTTTAGCAAAATACTTATTGCTATACAAAATAAACATATAAACCTATGCTTAATTACTTTTCATGGTATATATCAGGATATTTGGGCAACTCGATGTGACTTAGCAAGTTGACTTCCAAGAACAATTACGACTGAGTAGTGAGTTCGATCTTCACCGAGTGCTCAATACTTGTGGCCTTGTGCCACATCTAAGCTATGCTTAAAAAATCATTTTAGAGTACCGCGGCGTGGTGTAATGGTCAGCAAGCTTACAACTGAGAACTAAGTTTGATACTCACTAGGTGCCACATACTTTCGTCCTTATGTCACATCTAAGCGTAGCTTAGAAAGTTACTATTTATCAGGCCGTTGACTCGAACAGAATATCACAAATAATGACGTGTTTAAACTAAGAATCTCACACGTACATCGGTTTAGTAAGAAAAAATTATTCAGTCTTCCCTATTTGGGATACCTCGGACAACGGAGAGTGACCTTGACCCTCTGCCTCTTTGCGCAATACGCAAGATGCTGCCTGGAGTGAATGATTCCTGAAGCTGTGCATTTTGTTTCTTTAAATCTTTATGTTGTAATGGATAAAAGCTCAGAATGAGAACTTGAAGAGCAGAGTTTGAATTTCAGTTGAGTTTATTACCTTTTACTGATATGCAAATACTCTTGAATTTTGAAGCCATCTCTATTCCCTCCCAGATGTGGGTCGTGAATAGCATGACAGATTGATTTCTCTAGCCTTGGTTGGCAACCAGTCTGAAATGGCAAGCTACTGAAAGTAAATCTTCTGCCTAGTCAGTCAGGAATTGAAAGAGACATGATTGATTAAGTGTCATATATGACACTTAACTGACTTGAGTTTAAAGTTTTTTTTTCGTTGATAAAGAATATTTTTGCTTGACATTTACCTGAGAAATGCAGACATAAAGATAAACCAACAGAGTTTAATTGATAATTACTTTAAACTTAATTGGAGTAGATAGACTAAACTATCGCCCGGTTCACACTCCACCTACGTCTATTGAACAGGTGAAGAGGCTCATCCCTTGTTTCCTGCTTAGGATGCGGTTTCCGGTTTTCTCTTTTCCAATCTTTTCACTCTTTTCTTTCTTTATTTTTTTTTTCAATTGGAGTAGATAGACTAAACTATCGCCCTGTTCACACTCCACCCACGTCTATTGAACAGGTGAAGAGGCTCATCCCTTGTTTCCTGCTTAGTATGCGGTTTCCGGTTTTCTCTTTTCCAATCTTTTTACTCTTACGTAGCCCCCTGCGCATCAGTGGCGTTAACGCCTTGCTTGGAGTGATATGATTAAAAAAAAAATCAAACCGTAACCACTAGTAGATAAAGCAGATTTTTATCGCAAAATAATTTCATTCATTGTTAAAAGATATTTAATGGAAATTTATAAAAAGCGAAAAAGAAACAACATGGCAATAGTAAATTATAGAAAAAGTTTTTAAAAAAAAAGAAAAGAACAATATAGTAAAAGAAAATGATAATAAATAATGGGAAACAAAATACAAACAGTAAATTATGAAAAGAAACAAATTACTAATAAAAAATTATAAGAGAAAAAGAAACAAAATATGAAAAGAAAATTATTCTTCTTCATGCACCATGCCCCTTCAGGACGTAGGCGATCATGAACTTCCACTTAGCTTTGTCTCTTGTCACTCTCAAAATTCTTCCTCTTGGTATCTCTCCCAAACCCTGCTTTGCCATCCATTTGGTGAGGCCTATCAAGTAGGTCATGTGCTACTTTCCCCTGTCTCTCTTTCCTTCTGTCAATCCTGTGAGTATTAAATTTTCCAGGCTCCTCTTCCTCATTATGTGTCCCCTTTTATTTTAGTTTTTGCTTCAGGTATAATTGTAGTTCTTAGTCTCAGCCAGGATACCATTTACTCAGGGGACTTATTTAACTTTTAAAATTCAGTTTACGATGAAAAAACTTATTTGATATCGACACCAGGAAATCAAAATTTGACTTACATACATTTATTTTTCTTTCAGTCTACAGTTTTGCTTTAACTGGAAACAACTATTGCTTTTTAGTCTTTTGTAACAACGTCCAAAGAGTCTGAGCATATACAGTGGGTAGACAAAATAATGGAAACACCTAGTACCATAATAGCATAATCTGGAAAATTTGATTAAACTGTCGAAAGCTTGTCTATTTTTGTTTGTTGATTTAATATTACTAGTCTTTTTCTTCATTTGCTCTATCCCTTCAGAACATAGATGATCATGGACTTCCACTTGGCTCTGTCTCTTGTCACTCTCAAAATTCTTCCTTCTTGGTATCTCTCCCAAATCCCGCTCCGCCATCCATTTGGTGAGGCCTATCAAGTAGGTCTCCCGCTGCTTTTACTTATCTCTCTTTCCTTTTATCCATCCTGTGAGTATTAAACTCTCCATGACCGCCTTCCTCATCATATGTCCCAGAAACCTCATCTGTCGTTTCCTTATATTGAGTAGGAATTTTTCCTCGTTTGCATCCTCTCCAATACCTCGTTGTTAGTCACGTGATCAGTCCATTGTATCCTCAGCATCCTTCTGTAAAACCGCATTTCTGCTGCCTCAAGCTTCTCCTTCATCCTTAAGAAGATCGTCCAACATTCACTGTCATACAGAAGGACAGAATCACATAGCAATCCAGCACTCTCTTCTTAGTTTCCAATGAGATTTTCCTGTCTTTCGGAACTCTAGTTAGCATTTGAAATGCGTCCTTGGCCATGCCAATGCGTCTTTGGATCTCAAAGTCGCACTTTCTATCCTCTGTCCACTTCCCAGATATTTAAATTTCTTTCCGTGTTTTATTTTAGTTTCTTCGACCTGTAGTTAGTATTTTGGGGTCTTCTTTTTGGTGATGATTATACATCATTTTTTTTTTAAAGTTTATGCTTAGTCCTTTCTTCTCGCTTTCTCTTGCTACCTTCTGTAGTAGGTCCTGCATTCTCCTTTCCGTGTCTGCTGTCAGCACTGCATCATCTCCGTATCTTACATTGTTGAGATTGTGGCCGCTAGTGATAAATCCTGGCAAGGGTTTTATTTTTCTCAGAATTGTTTCGCTGTACAAATTGAATAGATCCGGTGAGAAAACACATCCTTGTCTTACACCATTTTCTATTTTTGTATACCTGCTGTATTCACTTCCTATCCGTACGCAAACTGTTTACTGCCAATATATATTCTTGATTATTCTAACGTCTTTTCCCAAACTGTCGAGGTTGTCGAGCATCGCTATCAAGTCTCTGTGCCGTACTTTGTCAAATGCCTTTGCGTTGTCTATAAAGCACAGATAGAGTTCCTTCTGTATTTTTTCTGCTCTTTCAGATAGCATTCCTTGTTCCGATATCTTTAAAAAAAAAGCCACACTACTCTTGTACTATCTCTGTGCCAATTCTGCTGCGCGCTCTGTTCATCAGAATCCGGATGATGATTTTTGTTATGTGGCTGTTTAAGCTGATTCTTCAGTGGAGTTCACATTCCTTTGCAACTGGCTTCTTAGGTAGTGCTATGAAAATGAATTTGCTTAGGTCCTCCGGTATATTGCCGCTGTTGTAGATTTCGTTTATTATTTCTGTGAGCCTGTCTATACCAAAATCTTCAAGGGGGTGTCAATATCGTTATTACAATTCCCTCCTGCTGCTTTATTTCTGATCAATTTGGCCATTGCCGATTCAACTTCCGTTTTTATAATATCTGGTCTATTCGTATTTTTGTGTAATGCTGGTTGCTTTCTCTTGTCGTGGAAGAGATCAGCAGTATACTCATCCCATCTCTGAAGGATTTTTTTCTTTTTCTAGTATAGGTGTTCCGTCCCTTGCTTTTATACATCCTGTTGCTGAGCAGGTCTTTTTTCCTGTTAGCTCCTTTATTTGTTTATGCATATCACCATTATTTGTTGAGCATATTTGTTGTTGAACCATCTTTCTTTAGCCTGTCTGCATTTGTTTCTTATTTTCTTGTGTAGTTTCTTGTATTCCGTTCCATTTCTTGGCATTGTTTTTGTCTCTTTTGCATCATGAAAAGAATCTCTTCAGTGATCCACTCATTTTTCTTCTGAGGGGCTTTTTCTTTTGGAATGATGTCATTCGCCGATGTCACTAGAGCCATTCTTAGTGCCTCCTATTTTGAGCTTCCGTTTCCAATTTGTCCTTCGTCTTCCATTATTATACTGTCCATTTACATTTCCTGTAGGTTCGGGTCATTCACGAGTCTATTGTACTGCAGTCTTAGGCCTGTGTTAGGTTTCTTTAATCGCTTTAGTTTTATCCTCTGGTATATGGTCACTTCCGCAGTCAGCACCTGGGTAGGTTTTGCAGTAAATGACTGCGTTTCTGAATCTCTTGTTGATAGTAACATAATCAATTTGGTTCTTAATTTCTCCTCCTGGACTTCTCCATGTCCATAGTCTTCTTAGATCCTCTTGAAACCAAGTGTAAGTTATCTGGTCATTCGCAGTGCACCACTGGACCCATTTCTCACCATGACCATTGCGGTGTCCTCGTCCGAAATTGCCGATTGCTTCACCTTCTCTTCCCTGGCTGATTTGGCATTGAGATCTTCCATGATGATTTTGATATTTTGTGATTTGTACTGTGCCTTATCATAATCAAGCATGGAGTAGAAGGACTCGATTTCTTCTTCTGTACTTTGTGTTATCGGAGCAGATACCATTATTGTAGATATATTGAGGGACTTTCCTTTCAGTTTAACTACTAGAATTTTTTCAGATATCCGTCAGAATCCCATAATGCATTTCCTTATGTCTTTATACAGTATAATGCCGACTCCTTTTTCATTATTTTCAACTTTTTATATAATTTTATTGTCGTCACTGATGAAGTCTCCATTGTTTGACCATCTCGTTTCAAATATGCCGAAAATGTTTATGGTTAACTAGCAGTATAGCCCGGCGTTGCTCGGGTGTAATGAAAGCTTTACAACTAATCCATGGTCCTGGAGCTCAGACTTTTTGGACGTTGGCATGAAAGACTAAAAAGCAATAGTTGTTTCCAGTTAAAGCGAAACCGTAGACTGAAAGAAAAATGAATGGATGTAAGTTTGATTTTGATTTCCTGGTATCGATATCAAATAAGTTTTTTTCGTCGTAAACTGAATTTTGAAGGCTGAATAAGTCCTCTGGGTAAATGGTATCATGGCTGAAACTAAGAACTACAATTATACCTACTTAGAACCAAACCCGAAGCAAAAACTAAAATAAAAGGGCTGAAAAAATACAGACATAGAGGAAGATAAACAGACACACACACAAGCATCTTGCCTTTTATATATATATATATATATATATATATATATATATATATATATATATTATCGATTTTCTGCACTATTGTAAGAACTGCAACCTTGAAACTTCTGAATATCGTTTCTTATGTCTTTGTCTATGAGTGTATCAAATTTGATTAAAATCGGAGAACTCCTTCTATAACCCGATTTTTTCGATTATCGATTTTCGATATTTATCGGAGGTACCTTGACACAAAACCTAGCTAAGAACACTCGCAGACGTTTATAATACAACTGTGTAAATTTTCAAGAAAATTGGTTCAGCCGTTTTGGAGTCTATAGGTAACGGAGACACACACACACACATACACATACACATACACACAGAGACAAAGTTCCCTTTATAAATAAGTTCAGAGACAGCCAACTGATCACAATAGGCGCCTGTTCACATCCGCTCGCAGTGAGTGCAAGAGAACTCTAAATGACGCCAAACAGTTGTTTGCGGAGAGAATGCGACAGCACTTAGCTGACCGCAAGTTCGGCTCCAAGGACTATTGGAGGATTTGTAAACGAGTGCTCAACAATAGGAAATCCTCAATACCTCCTTTAATCCATGGATTTGACGTTCTCACGTCATCTGCTGAGAAAGCTGAGTGCTTTGCCCGCAGATTCTCATCCAACTCCACACTCGACTCGTCCGGAGTGCACCCACCCGACTTCCCTATTAGAACTGAGGCCAAACTGCATGACGTGTATATTACCCCGACAATAGTATCCAGAGTAATTTCAAAACTCGACCCCCATAAGGCGTGTGGAGACGATGGAATCCCGGTGATAGTCCTTAAGAGGTGTGCCCCTGAACTTTCCCCTGTCCTCTCTAAACTGTTTAACTACTGCCTTTCTGCTTCCTGCTTTCCTGCATGCTGGAAATTCTCCTCAGTCGTTCCTGTCTTTAAGAATTGTGGTGAACCCTCGGACCCATCCAACTATCGCCCTATCAGTCTCCTACCAATATTCGGGAAAGTGTTCGAGGCTATAATAAATGCTGAAATAGTTCATCATCTCACCGCCCACAAGCTGTTCTCCGACAGGCAATATGGATTCCGATTTGACAGGTCCACAGCCGACCTGCTAACTACTGTAACGGAGTACATGCTACAGGCCCTTGATGAGTCTGACGAGGCTCGCGCGGTTGCTCTGGATATCTCCAAGGCTTTCGACAGGGTTTGGCACCCTGGCCTCCTATGCAAACTACGCGGTTATGGTATTACCGGTCGCCTGCTTGACCTAATCCAATCTTTCTTAAATAACCGCAAAATGAAGGTCGTTCTGAATGGGCGTGCCTCTTCGTCCTACAGCACGAATGCTGGTGTCCCACAAGGCTCTATCCTGGGCCCAACGCTCTTCCTTATTTTCATCAACGACCTCCCAGATGAGATCAGGTCCCAAGTAGGCATCTACGCAGATGACACTACAATATACTCCCGCTCCAGTAAGAAACCTGTCGTGGCGGACAGACATAATCTCGCTGCTGACCTTGAGCGGGATCTACACTCTGTGGTGAACTGGG
Source organism: Ascarosepion bandense (assembly GCA_037127315.1). Classification (NCBI taxonomy): domain Eukaryota; kingdom Metazoa; phylum Mollusca; class Cephalopoda; order Sepiida; family Sepiidae; genus Ascarosepion; species Ascarosepion bandense. The sequence continues at coordinate 2,435,098 of JBBBDQ010000559.1, forward strand.
GCAAGAAGTGGCTTGTCAACTTTAATTCCTCTAAGACCAAGCTGTTGTCTGTCAACCATTACAGGCAACCTCTTCTGCCTCCCATAAGCATGGACCAGATGATTCTCCCGGAGAGTAATACACTACGCCTCCTCGGACTTACCCTGTCCTCAGACCTCAAATGGAAGCACTATATTGAATCCATAGCAAAATCTACTGCTAAGAAGATTGGGTCACTATGTCGATCCAGGATGTTTTTTCCACCTGAATCCATCCTGCATATATACAAGTCAACCATCCGTCCGTGCATGGAGTACTGCTGCCATTTATGGTCAGGTGCCCCTGCCGTTCTCCTCAGTGTTCTTGACAAGCTCCAAAGGAGAGTCTGTAATGTGATAGGTACTGATCTGGCGACTCGTCTGCAGCCACTTTCCCATCGTCGAAATGTGGCCTCCCTCTGTCTCTTCTATAAATACTTTCATGGCTTCTGCTCGGATGAGCTTAAGTCACTGATGCCTCCTCAACAGGTGTTTACCCGTTCAACCAGACTGGCAACTGGGTCCCACCCATTCACAGTCAGGTTAGCCAAACGCAGACGACAATTCTACTCCTGCAGCTTCCTCTCTCGCACTTCCCGCCTGTGGAACTCACTCCCGTATTCTTGCTTTCCTGACGGCTACGACCTCCAGAAATTTAAAAGCAAAGTTAATACTCACCTACTAACCACTGGCCTCTAGCTCTCTCTCCCCTCCCCTGTATAACCTTCCCTTTCTCTCCGCCCATGTACCTGTCATTGCACCTGCTTTCTCAGTTTTCTATTGTTCCTTTCTAACTAGCTTGTACTCCTCACTCTTTTCTAATTAATCTTTCTACATTTATGTAACCCCCTGCACATCAGTGGCGTTTCTGCCTTGCTCGGGGTGAAATGATTAAAAAAAAAAAAAAAAAGATCTAGTCATCTCCTGCTTCACATTTTCTAGCTGTCCACAGTTGTTCATGGTTTTGACATTCCACGTCGCAAGAGTTGTTTTTTGTTTGTTGCTAACAGTAGCAGGATAACGGTCCGATGACACCTGTCGCTCATATCCTTCCATTCCGGGCGACGGATTTTTTTTTTTATACGCGTTTCACCCCGAGCAAGGCATGTCACTGCCACTACTGCGCAGGGGGCTACGTAGAGTGGAGAAAGGCTGATTAAATATAGGAAATGTCAGAGGGTGGGTGATAGGCGGGTAAATTCGGAAGAAATTTGTCCCCTTTACGCAGGATGACGGTCTGGTGACACCTGTAGCGCACGTTGCTTCTTAGCGGACTAGGGGTTAGTGTCCTTAGGCTTAACCCCCTTCACGCCGTTAGGGTTTGTTATATTGTTGAGCAAGTCCATGAATATACGTGAGAGAAATAGTGTTTTATCGGGACACCACCTTTAGTTAGCTGGCCGTTGACTCCTGAAGAGTTCATCCGCCCTTTTTAGGTTTAATTTTTTGTCCTACCGCGTTGCTAACATCCCGTGAGACAGACAGACAGACAGACAGACAGATAGACAGACAGATAAAAACATGTAATGAGTAGGAACAGGGTGGGGAAAATGAAAGTATGTAAAGTATAGAATAGAAAGAGAATATTAATTGCTGCACAAAATAGTAATATCTATAAAATGATACATTTTTAATTTTAAAAAATACATATTTTTATATTAAATTCTTTTTTTTAAAAAGTATCATTTATCATAAGTGTTATGTCGCCAAGTATAAATGAATAACTCAACAACAGAATCAGAATATAAGTTGTATTCCGCGGAAAGACGGTTAGTTAGTATGTACAGAAGTGATTAGTAATATTTACAATAGAAAGATACAAGAGTCCAATCCGTCGTAAGACGTGTGTATACGTGATTACTTCCGGTACGCCACCGGAAGTGTGACTAACTCTTCACTGACTAGAACTGACTCTTCAGTAACTCATTAGAGACTCTCAAGTGACTCTCTACGACTCCATACGACTCATTATTGAGTTGTCCCTCCCAGTAAGGGCAATATGTGACACATGGTCAGTTTGGACTGGGATTTCCGGGCTATATGGCCCAGCCAAAAAATAACTGTCTATTTTTGCCCAGTCGTGTCTCTACCCTTCGGCGGAACCACGACTGGGTTATTGCTCTCTGCTCGGAAGCAGAGAGCGCCCTCTACCCGAAGGCAGAGTGCTGACAGTGTCGTAGAGTCGTCAGTCTAGTGACTCCATACGACTCTCCTTGTAGAGAATCCACCATTGCTATATATATGGGAACAGTTCATTTGTAGTCAAATAGGAGCGGCGCCCTAACAATAAGGTTACCTGAAAATTATTAACTTCTCTTTCTTTATGAATATTCGTACACATTATTACAAGATCAATTTTAATTCTAGATTCCCGCTGATTAGGGATCAGTAGAAATACAAGAAAAGTTAACTTTAAATTTTCAATTTCTTTGGATTTTACTTAAAGACCAAGCAGCCATCACGTTCATATTCAACAAATTTTCCCATTTTTTTTTTCTAGTACGCTCTACATATTTATCCATTTTTTCACAATCAATTTAGCTTTAATCTGCAGTCGAGTGACATGTCTCATTTTCTTTGTTTATGAATTCAAATTTTCCCTTTTCATTCCTTACCCTTTATACAGTCGCCGATGTCACTAGAGCCATTCTTAGTGCCTCTTAGTACGTGATTTGTGCATTGTGATTAATCTCAGCCATTTGCAGAATTCCCAGTGGACTAAGGTTCCTACTCAAATAAATGTTTCCGCACCTTTATAGTTTATTTGCTGTATAATTTCGTATAATTAATGCGTGTCCATGTCTATAAAAGGCTTCTGTTCCGAGTCGCTGGAGATTAACTGGCAGTAAATCTCCTCAATTCTCGAGAACATCCGATTTTGCTACACCAATTTCTGTTATAGTCAGGACAGTCTCAAACTTTCTTCGATCCTTCAGTTCCTCCAAACCTGACAAGTGTTTTTCCCCGCTGTCTTCAAATCACCCTTGTTATTCTTTTTATTTTATATGCCATAATCTTTCAGATGATGTGCGATCATCGTTCTCAACCTCCTTTCCTTCGTAGTTCCAAGTGATATTTGTCTCATTATTATCCTTCCCAGTCCCTTTTCTGCCATCCATATACACTACTGGCCATAATTATTAGGCCACGCCAGTGTTTTAAAAAGATGATGTATTTCATACAAATTTTTATAGTTTACTCATCTTCTGGAACGCGTACTTTGCCATGCCAATAAAGTACTAATTTTTAGTATTTATTGCCAAGTGAAAATGAAAATAAAATTATACTTTTGTTAATACTGCACAATTTATTGCCAAATTGTTAATACTGCACAATTTATTGCCAAATTGTAAATGAAAATAAAATGATTCTTTTGTTAATACTGCACAATTTATTGCCAAATTGTTAATGCTACACAATTTATTGCCAAATTGTTAATGCTACACAATTTATTGCCAAATTGTAAATGAAAGTAAAATGATTCTTTTGTTATTACTGCACAATTTATTGCCAAATTGTTAATACTACACAATTTATTGCCAAATTGTAAATGAAAATAAAATGATTCTTTTGTTAATGCTGCACAATCTATTGCCAAATTGTTAATACTGCACAATTTCTTGCCAAATTGTAAATGAAAATAAAATGATTCTTTTGTTAATACTGCACAATCTATTGCCAAATTGTTAATACTGCACAATTTATTGCCAAATTGTAAATGAAAGTAAAATGATTCTTTTGTTAATACTGCACAATAACATATGCATTAAAGGAATTTATAAATATTTAATAATAACCTATACTGAAGTTTCATCAATGAAAGAACGAAGAAAATTTAGGGTGATTCGGACGAGTTCATCTTTGCTTCCTTGACTTGTAAAATTTTTCAAAATAATAATAACAAAAGAACCATTCTGTTTTCATTTAGAATTATCCACTAATATAGTATAAAATACATCATTTCTTTAAAAAAAAACTGGAGTGACCTAATAATTATGGCTGGTAGTGTATACAAGAATATAAGGTAGCTTACTCGATGATTCCCTCTGCCAATCTTGTCTTTAGTATATCTTGTGTGTATCAAATTCATTCACATTTTCCTTAAGACTTCATTATTGCTCATATGTTCCGTTCATGACATTCTCGGCATCCTTTTGTAGAACCACATCTTTGTTTGCTTCAAGTCTTCTTTTCATCGACGAGAAAATTGTCAAGCGTTCACTGTCGTATAGGAGGATTTATATCACATACAATGTCAGCATTATTTTCTTTGTTTCTAACGAAATTTCCTTGTCTCTTAATAATTTTAAACTTTCGAAAGACATCTTTCGCTATACTAGTACTCCTTCGGATTTCTGTTTCATCTCTTCTTTTGTTCCTGAGCGGTGTCCTTTTATTCTTCTTCTTCTTCTACTTCTTTTTCTTCTTGTTCTTGTTCTTCTTCTTCTTATTATTATTATTATTATTATTATTATTATTATTATTATTATTATTATTATATACTCGTGGAACCTGTGGAATTTCCACGGAAGGATAATTATGGATTCCTGGAAAAAATTTAATTTGTCATGCTACAAATGATAGTAACGTCTTCAACGACCCTCTGGCCATTAACGTGAGGGTCGACTGCGAAGTTTGATTTTTACTTTATCTTACTTCTCCATAATCGCACATCACTTCGTTTTTTCATTGACTCACATTGGAGAACTTTTCTTTGAGACAAAACTTTTAAAAGTAGGAAAGTGATCAATTCTAAATTATCAGAATTATTTCTGACCATAATCATCATCATATAATAATTCTGCTTGTTCCTTCCTTATTTACCAAATTTAAAAAGAAAGAGATTTTGAAAGAGATTTTTTTTATTATTACTGAAAAATCATGGCTCCTGTGTCCATTGTAAACTGAAAAGACAAACTGAGTAATGGCCAAGGGTGTAGAGGCCAGAAATTTCGTTATTAGGTCGCGGGATACGACAGCAAACCTACCTATTTTTACTATATTGTACAGTACACACACATATACACATACACAATTACTGCTACAACCACCAGCTTAAGCTGCTACTGCTACGGTAGTGTTATGGCTCTCTCCTCCTACTCCCTCACTCTTTACTACCCTTCCGTTTGGCAAAGGTGAGAGAAAGGCTGAGGAGAGTAGCATTTATAGATTATAAAAAGATAGCGGGGAAGGAAAAGCTCGTGTAGACAATGTTATTTTTCTTCAGTACCGTAACGGACGGAGGAACTAAGTAACTAACTAGGGAAAGAACAAGCAGAGTTATTATATATAGTATTTACGCTCTCACACCCTGGAAGAGTGGGAGGCTTTGTAAATAGTAGCTACCGCGGCATATACGCATCGCTCATTCGATGATGAATTGGAGCACTCTAGCTATTGGGCGTGTTTATACGCGCTAAAAAGCCTGCCTTCTTCTGCAGGACGCTCGTGGCCTAGTGGTAGAATTGCCGACTGACGCCGATTCGGTCGGGTTTTAATCCTGGGTTAGGAAGCGAACGGAGGCTAAGCCGTACTGATGAGCTGTAATACAGCGAAACAGATCTGTCTGCGGATAACAATAGTATATATATATATATATATATAGTACGGAAATTAACGAAATTTAACGAAACCTGGTTATAAGCAACCGACAATTTGTAATGAATTATTTTGAACATTATTTTTACCGATACTCGTATTTAAGTAGATATTCTGTTTTTAATCAAACAATATTTTATATTTATATCTACCGGCCTGATTATTTCACGATAAATTTTTATTGCGAAAATGTGTGCTATTCAGCAGGATTCGAAGTGGTTAAGACAGTACCAGATCAAATGGTAGCTTCCCCTATGTAAATAGGGGTCGCAGGTTCGAATCCTGCTGAATAGCACACATTTTCGCAATAAAAATTTATCGTGAAATAATCAGGCCGGTAGATATAAATATAAAATACTGTTTAATTAAAAACAGAATATCTACTTAAATACGAGTATCGGTAAAAATAATGTTCAAAATAATTCATTACATATATATATATATATATATATATATTAGTTTCCTCGAGTTTCGTTTTGTTGTCTACTGTCGAATAACCGGTAGAATTTCATTAACTTGTTCACAATTACCAGATCAGATCTTCCTGCTTGGAGGGAGTGGCCTGTCTGGATTCTAATATCCCAGAATATTTTACTATTTGTTATTTCTTAGCGGAGCCTTTGGTTTATTCTTACGAGACTAGCTTGTTGACTAGACAACATACGCTCGAATATCCGCGTACAATCGATAGAGATAGAGGCATATCCATTGAACGTTGTGTTTGCCATATTCCCGACCTCTGAACACTAATATTGCTATAATGACCCGTTTACTATCACTCATTGAATCGCTCTATTTATCACCAGGCGAAAACGCCATAAAGTTTGGCAGCGCAAAAAAAGCACCCTTTCCATCTCTAAAGGCAATCAGCCAATCGGAAGGCTTGACTGACTCATAAACCATGCGCTCTCTGCCAACAAGCAGACAAGGTCACGTAATTGTTGTTTCAGCCACCACCACCCTGTCCTTCGGAGACATAGAAAACCCATCAACAATTTACGCATTCCTTATCTATTCATCTTTTTTGTTTATCTGTATTTCTTTCAGTTCGAGTTTGCTCTGTGGGAAGCGCGACGGTTTTACAAACTGGACGCGACCTTTTTTTTTTTTTATTGAAATAAATGTTTTGGTAACATTCCAATAATCATTTCCTCCCGAGTAAGGCAATAAAGTCACAAAAACGCAGTGAGGTTAATGAGTGTGAAAGAATACAAAAAAAGAAAAACCCCTATTAAGGAGCTATAACAACAAAAGAACATTCAATCAGTTAAGTGCCATACGTGATACACGCTTGGGCGATCTCTTTAGAGACATGACTGACTGAACAGAAGATTTTACCATAGTAGCTTGCCATTGCTTTCTGCGGTAGACTGGTTGCCAGCCAAGGCTATAGAACCCAATCTGTCCTCGTATTCGTGTATACACTACCGACCATAACTGGAGGGAAGAAACGAATTAATACCTTTCCTAAGGGTACTTGTGCGTATGTGAATGCAAGGAATTCAACTAGAATTCGAACTCGGCTCCTCGATTTCTCGGTCCGAGTCGATATCAACTGCTCCACAACGCCCATCGCAACAGAGTATTAAGAAGACAGAAAATAACTGATATTTCATTTAATATTTTGAAGATCAAACTTGGCTGGAAAGTAAAAAGCTGGAAGAGACATTCACAAGCGAGAAGCGCGAGAGAAGGAACTGTTAGCATAGAACTTACGGTTACGTCTCGCCATTTCAACTGTTAAATGATGAAGCCTTGCCTCCAATATACTACAGTGCTTAAATTCATAAATTTTAGGTACTATAGAGGAAGGTTCTTCAGAAGAATTACCATGAAAATATTTATAGAAAAGATACAGGGAAGCCACTTTCAGGTGATTGGAAAGTGACTGATGTCGACGTCAACTCAGGACCAATAACATTGCAGATCCTTCCTTGGATTTTATCAAGAATCTCTTAATATATAGAAGCACCAGACCATATGTGTTGGTAATATTCAAGGCGTGTGCGAATGATAGACGTATAGATATGTAACTGTCTATCACAACACAGTAAACCGAGTTTCTTAGCGGCAGACTTAGCTATTGATTCAATATAACCTTTTCCCTATATATCAGTGGTAAACGTTAGCACATAAAAGCGGAATAAGCCACTTTCCTGAAGATTAGCATCAGCCTTGCTGATGGATGTCATAAAAAGTTTCCCTCACACGTTTACTAAAGAACGGTTTAGGTTTAGAGGCGTTAGACTAAACAAGCCATTCCTTGCCCCAATTGACAACACGTCGTAGCTGCTAATTCAAATTTATCGACCGATCTTAAACAGGCATGAACTCCTACACATGTACTCTTATATAAAACTAGCAGTATAGCCCGGCGTTGCTCGGGTGTAATGAAAGCTTTAAAACTAATCCATGGTCCTGGAGCTCAGATTCTTTGGACGTTGGCACAAAAGACTAAAAAGCAATAGTTGTTTCCAGTTAAAGCGAAACCGTAGACTGAAAGAAAAATGAATGGATGTAAGTTTGATTTTCATTTCCTGGTATCGATATCAAATAAGTTTTTTTCGTCGTAAACTGAATTTTGACGGCTAAATAATTCTCTGAGTAAATGGCATCATGGCTGAGACTAAGAACTACAATTATACCTACTTAGAGCCAAACCAGAAGCAAAAACTAACATAAAAACGCTGAAAAAAATACAGACATACAGGCAGATAAACAGACACACACACAAACATCTTGCCTTATATATATATATATATATATATATATATATATATTATCGATTTTCTGCACTATTGTAAGAACTGCAACCTTGAAACTTCTGAATATTGTTTCTTATGTCTTTGACTCTGAGTGTATCAAATTTGATTAAAATCGGACCTCTCCTTCTATAACCCGATTTTTATCGATTTTCGATTTTTATCGGGGGCACCTCGACACAAAACCTAGCTAAGAACACCTGCAGACGCTTATAGTACAACTGTGTAAATCTTCAAGAAAATCGGTTCAGCCGTTTCGGAGTCTATAGATAACGGACACACACGCACAGACAAAGTTCCAAAAATTTACACAGTTGTACTATAAGCGTCTACGAGTGTTCTTAGCTAAGTTTTGTGCCGAGGTACCTCCGATAAATATCAAAAATCGATAATCGAAAAAATCGGGTTATAGAAGGAGTGGTCCGATTTTAATCAAATTTGATACACTCATAAACAAAGACATAAGGAACGATTTTCAGAAGTTTCAAGGTTGCAGTTCTTACAATAGTGCAGAAAATCGATAATATATATATATATATATATATATATATATATATATATATATAAAAGGCAAGATGTTTGCGTGTGTGTCTGTTTATCTATCTGTATGTCCTTTATACAAATCCGCAATTTTTATCCGATTCTCACCAAACATCACACAAATATTCGTTAGGCTGAGTCTGAGCTCCAGGACCATGGATTAGTTTTAAAGTTATCATTACACACGAGCATCGCCGGACTATACTGCTAGTTTATAAATAAGTTTAGATATGTACATACAACGACAGCGATACACAAATCCTTATCCTACACATTTATGGCTTTCGTTGTAATATCTGTTCTTGTACAATCATTAAAGTTAAGCAACGTCGAGCCTTGTTAGTAACTATATAGATGACCGCCTGCAAATACCAGGTACAGTAAGCTTGGTTGTGCGGATAGTGTAATGGATAACTTCTCCGAATTGTTAATCGGAGAACCGAGTTCTAATTCCAGTTGCGTTCGTTATACTAGCTTACGCTGTTTTGGGAAAGGCTTAAAACCACCTCTTCTTCCCTCAGTTATGGATTTTATTAGTAAAACTTGAATCGCTAACACCATTATTATCTCCCAAAGTAAAATTAAATTGCGTACAAAATGTTTATATTTCGGCATTAAATAATCCAAGGACATCGATATGAAGCTGCAAAAAAAGTCAGCGAACAATAAACCGATCTTTTTCTGCAAAATTTGGTATTTCTTTGTATAATAGCAGCTTCTGGATTTTTTGCGTCCTTCCTTGCATTTCGACGCGGCTTAGTATGTTTGATGTTATTATCCACTATTAACTGTGACTTAAGTTGATGGTTGTATTTTGGTTGTTTCTGGTGTGCATCAGAGACATAGATAGATAGATAGATAGATAGATAGATAGATAGATAGATAGATAGATAGATAGATAGATAGATAGGCCGTTTTTATGGGAGACGAATAGGCAAAAGTTGAAAAAATAACAATACCCCGTTTTTACGAATCCAATTGAACAAAGACCCGCGTGCGTAGAAGCGAGGCAGAAATGGCCCTGAGCATGCACGCATATTTATTTATTTTATACGAGAAACCATATTTCAAACACACGCAGCGGTGATATGTTCACAAATGCACACAGTGGAAAAAAACGCACAAATTGCAATATAAAAATTACTTGCGCACGGATTCATGTGTTGGTTACCATTCATAACGCGGGAGCAGGCGAATGTCTTTGACGGGCCAACGGCTTTTGTACAGTAACTAGGATCAATATATTTATTACACGGACACGTACATGCGCATTAAAAAGAGGTTGCAACATATTTACAACTGTCTATGTTATATTTATTGATATGCCCCGGAAAGATATATATATATATATATATATATATATATATATATATATATATATATATATATATATTGTGTGTATTTTGGCAGGATTTTTTCATTAATACAGGTTTCATTGAATAATATAGACAAGTTTTGTCTATTAATTTTGTGTAGGATCCGTTCATACCGTCTGATATACTTGATGGTGATGTCGTTGAAAGACAACAAAAAATCACAGTATTTGTTGAATTTTTTATTAGGTCTAAGCTTTCGGCTCACATAAGCCATTATCAAAGAGTAAATATTAACACACTTAACATATTAACAATTCTCTTTATTGTTAATAGCTTAAATGTTCTATGTTTACTGTGTGTTAATATTTGATTTTAATTTTTACAACTTTTGTCTTGCTCAGTAACAGTAAAGTTTCTTCACTCCTTCAGAATTCTCCTTCGTATTCTGAATAGTTTCGGAAATGACGTCGCGTAGATGGGCTCCAATATTGTTCGAAGTTTCAATTGCTACAGCTTTGCATTTTGCTTGCCTTTTCAAGACAGAGTACTCCATCAATTATGGGAATAACTTTTTTCACTTTTCTTTCGAAATCGCAAATTTTTTTATCAGCTTTTCTTTCTCTTTTTATCTTTTATTTTACGTCTACTGACACAGTTTGGGGTCTTCTGACCTAGATTGGTTTCTCCCTTTTTATTATTACTATTATTAATATTGCATACAATTCAGAATAGATAGATAGATAGATAGATAGATAGATAGATAGATAGATAGAATTGTATTTTGACATAGAAATGTTAGAAGGCATCTCTGTCCACTCTTATTGAAGTGGTCATTGTGGCTGCGTCATTGTTCGTTCCTCGGTCTTTGCAACCTTTCAGTGTATCCTCGAACGCCTCATTTTTTGTTCGCTGGACAGTTTCCATAACAACAAGCCAAGAAAATGGTCATCGGAAATGACCCTTCCGTTGACAAAAAAGCGAAAGCGAAAAAATAAAAATGAGACTGGAATTTAAATAAATTATATAAAATAATGGATGTTCGCTTGGCCATTGAGTAATGATAAACAACTCCTCACTGGGTGTCCCATACAATAGATGCTGTGACAGATTAATCTAAATTTAATTAAAAATGGCACCTTCCTTAGCGCCATGGTTATTAACATTTTATTACAGACCAATTCACTTGTGTAGCGAGTACAATCTAAACTTATTTATAAATGGAACTTTATCTGTGCGTGTGTGTGCCTGTGTGTGTGTATGTATCCGTTGCCTATAGACTCCGAAACGGATGAACCGATTTTCTTGAAAATTTACACAGTTGTACTATAAGCGTCTGCGAGTGTTCTTAGCTAGGTTTTGTGTCGAGGTACCCCCCGATAAAAATCGAAAATCGATAATCAAAAAAATAGTTATATAGATGATAGAAAGAGTGATAGAAAGAGTGATCCGATTTTAATCAAATTTGATACACTCATGGACAAAGACATAAAAAACGATATTCAGAAGTTTCAAGGTTGCAGTTCTTACAATAGTGCAGAAAATCGATAGTATATATATATAAAGAAGGCAAGATGTTTGTGTGTGTGTCTGTTTATCTGTCTATATTTTTTTCAGCCCTTTTATTTTAGTTTTTGCTTCGGGTTTGGCTCTAAGTAGGTATAATTGTAGTTCTTAGTCTCAGCCATGATACCATTTACTCAGAGGACTTATTTAGCCTTCAAAATTCAGTTTACTACGAGAAAAACTTATTTGATATCGATACAAGGAAATCAAAATTTGACTGAGCTCCAGGACCATGGATTAGTTTTAAAGCTTTCATTACACCCGGGCAACGCCGGGCTATACTGCTAGTTTTCACTAAGTGTACAGCTATTATGATCATTTTCAAGATAATTTTAGGAAATAATTGTCTGCCTTGTCATTGAGTAATGGTTAATGAGCTCGCCTAGCAATATGTTAATATATGTATAGTAAGTCTGATTCTCACTAACTGCCTTACTATTTGTAAAATAATTATTGTAAATGATTGACTTGTCGTTGGGTAGTGGTCAATGAAAATAGCTTAGCAAATGAAAATGAATTAGAAACTAATCAATGCAGTGCAGTGTGTTTTATTGTCACCTGCGTGTTTCACGCTCGTGACCTTGTGACAGACTAAGCTGTTTGATAATGCTTTTAGTCGTGTCACACTGAAAGTCTGGGTCATTGGAGTTAAGCAACGTTGAATATCACTAGTACTTAAATGAACACCAGGTACTATTGAACGCTACAAAACAGTGCATAATGAAAATATATAAATAGCAAATTCTGTCTGTCTGTCTGTCTGTCTGTCTGTCTGTCTGTGCGTGTGTCTGAAACCTCTCTAACTCTGACCACACCTTTTTTTTCAAATCAGAATGACCCCGGGTTTAAAAATCCACCCTTCATCTAATGCTTGAACATTCAGCATTGAAATTTGTGTCCAGATGAGGAGGGAAACAGCTTAAAATTCAATGTTTAAAACCTCTGAAAAAAATTAGTGATTTTAAAAGTTTTCTTTAATTTATATTGAGTTTAAACACAAAAACTTTGTGAATTTAAACACTTTTCTTTTACATTTAGGTAATATATCTCCCTAACTTTGTGAATTGAGAAAATTAATGTTATTTCTTTAAAAGGTCAAGGAATTAGAGTTAAAGTGAAAGTTTTGGTAACGTGACTTTTTGAAGTTCTGTATAGGTTGTAATTTGAAGAATTCAGCTCAATTGAAGTTCCACGGAATTCGTAATTTAAAGAACTCAATTTTCGGCCTGAATCGAACTTTTGGTTGGAATTATAATCCAATTCAGAGTTAAAGTGAAGCGTTAAAGTTTCCATGGGGTAATTTGAGGAATTCAAAGTTATTTCTTCAAAGTTTTTAATTGCTGTTTTCTAAGATAGACCAGAGGTGTCTTTAGTTTGGGGCCGGAGGTCCAATAAGCCCACCACGGGAACTCGCATAAAAGTTCTCACTGAGTGCTAAAATAAAAGAGAAAAAACGAATAAAATGGAAGAAGGAAACAGCAAAACAATAATAATTCTAAAGATTTACACTGAGATGGATTTAGCACCTGTTTAAGGAAAACCATTGGCGTGAAATTCTCATTAAGAGAGTCAATATGAGGAATTTTTGAGTCAGATTAAACAAAGAGTTCGGCAACCTTTTACTTTTTTTTTTTTTTTTTTTAATCATCTCACCCCAAGCAAGGCATTCCACTGCCACTATTGCGCATGGGGATACATAGGGGAAGGTAAAGAGAAGGAGTGGATAGACATAGGGAATGTCAGGAGAAAGGTGACAGATGAGTAAGGATAGCGAGGATGAGGGTCGGGCAGATGGGAAGAGTGCTTGATAGAATGGGAGCAGGTTAGTGTGTTAGGAGGTGTGTATTGACCTTACATTTAAACTCCTGGAGATTGTAGCCGTCGGGGAAGCAATCGTTTGGAAGAGAATTCCACAGTCGGGAAGTGCGAGGAAAGAAACTGTTGGAGTAGAAGTTACGGCTGCATTTTATCGGTTTCACTGTAAAAGGGTGAGATCTAGTTGCTAATCTAGTATCTCGTGCAAATTCGTATTTAGGGGGCACCAGTGATCTAAGTTCAACGGTTGACTTAGAGTTTTAGAATCATTCAATATGCCAACAGTATACGTATTTTTTATACAAGTCAAGGTCAATATACCTGTTTTACAATATATTTTATATAGTAGAATATAGAATAATATGTAAACTACATTAATAAAAATAAACTGTTTTTAAATTTTTTAAGAGTTTTTATTATTAATGGGAGCCATGCCCTTGCATTTTTTTAGACAATTGCTCAATATCGTCAACATACTTCGTTTCTATGCATGTTACACAATTTTCTAAATGTTTAGGTATTAGGCAACTTCGTTGTGGATTTAACACTGCTTTTATGTGAGAGAAAATGTGCTCACTGTAATAAGTTGAATCAAAAGCCAAAAGAAGAGCAAAAGCAATTTTTCCAAACAGATAAAAGATCTCGAGAGGGATGTTCAACAGTTGGGAATAGCATTAGTCTTTTCTAAATTTTTGTATTCTAGAAATTTATTTAGTTCAACAAATCTCGCCATTAGAAATTGCTTAGCGTGCACGTGCGGCACGCCAGCCGTGGGTTACCGACCCCGGATCTACAACATAATAGGGACAACCCATCTGCATACGGGTAGAAAGTGAATTCTGTATATACACAAAAATAGAAAGACAAGAAAGCGTTTTCTTATTGGATTTATTCGACCTTTTGAGAGGTAATCCTAAAAGAACTATAATCCATGATACTACCCAGCTTACTATTAATACCTATTGGTATTGCCAAGCGACTATACTATTAATACCTATTGGTAATATACTATTAATATTGGTAATATACTATTAATACCTATTGGTATTGCCAAGCGACTATACTATTAATACCTATTGGTAATATACTATTAATATTGGTAATATACTATTAATACCTATTGGTAATATACTATTAATATTGGTAATATACTATTAATACCTATTGGTATTGCCAAGTGACTATACTATTAATACCTATTGGTAATATACTATTAATATTGGTAATATACTATTAATACCTATTGGTAATATACTATTAATATTGGTAATATACTATTAATATTGGTAATATACTATTAATACCTATTGGTATTGCCAAGCGACTATACTATTAATACCTATTGGTAATATACTATTAATATTGGTAATATACTATTAATACCTATTGGTATTGCCAAGCGACCAAGCGGCCATCTATCTAGGTACTGACCAGGTTCCCTACCAGTTTTTATCATTAGTGCGCACAGTTTAACAATACGCAAATAATAACATCTTGATAGCAGAAAAAGGAAGACAGCAACAGAAATTCCTAGATAAGGTATTAAGGGAAAGCAGAAAGAAAGGGCTGACTATCAGTTGTATAAATAAAAAAATGTATGGTTGTTAACAAAAATGACAGCTATGAATTGGAGACATCAAAATCAAGCAAGTAGAGAAGTTTAACTGTTTGGGAATTGTTTCAAAAGACGACTAATCTTTTTATTGATTTATTTTTTACAGCTTATCAACTCTTTTCAGGTTATTTAAAGCCAGACAATATTTTAGATTATAAGATTTTTTGTTTAGTGATACAACTCTTACTAATTAGCCCATAGATAGTGGAGAAGGGATTCGTATTAGTGGAGAAGGTATTTGCGCGTAGGTCAATATAACGAACCCAACTGGAATTGACAATTCGGAGCTATTATCCATTAGTCTATCCTCACAACTAAGCTTACTGTACCTGGTATTTACCTGGCAGCTATCTAGGTACTGACCAGGCTCGAGGTTGCTTAACTTCGGTCATGGTATAGGAACTGTTGTTTCCACTTGATATGGCCGTAAGTCACGGAAATATGACTCTGCAATCAAGGATCAATCGGATAGCAAACATTTCTTTCAAAAGCTAAAGTATAAATAATCATTAAAATACCGATAGAAATAATAAACGAGAGCCTTAAATGCTACGTAATATCAACCCTCCTATATAATAGTGAATGCTTGACAATTTCTTCACAGATATAGAGATCACTAAAGGCATCAAAATATAGTTCAACAGAAGGATGCTGAGAATATCATGGACGGGGGGCTGTAAACAACGAGGAAGGCATAATGAATAGAGAACAAAAAAGTAAATAATCAACATCGGAAAGAGACAACCTGGACAAATAATGTGGAAGGATGACTTGTAAAATCTGTCACTCGCAACACACATCGAAATCAAAAAAGGTCAGAGTGACACTTAACCTAACGGGCTTGTGTGAATTGATTGCAGAATGGTGATTGGTTGGGATGGTAAAAAGATAAAACATTACTTACAGCTGCACGGGATAGGAGGTTGCCCACGTCCTGGAGGGATACGGTACATAGAGAAAGAATTTCGTTCTGAATGTTATGACGAATTGATTTTTTTTTTCTTAGTTTCTTCTCATCCATTTTTCTTGTTTTTCTTTCCGCTCCTGTCATTTGTATGTCATAAATCCATTTTCAGTGACATTTACCCACTAACGATAATGTCATAACCCCATCTTATCAGACAGTCATGAAAGATACTTCACTGTCGCTATCATAAGTAGATTCAGAAGAAATACACTTGCACGGGTGTATTCATGACGCACAAATAAATAGCTTTACTTTGCTACAAAATTAAAGAGTATTGCTTTTAAGTACATCTATCACTAGTAGTATAGCCCGGCGTTGTTCGGGTGTAATGAAAGCTTTAAAACTATTCCATGGTCTCTGGAGCTCAGACTCAGCCTAAAGAATATTTGTGTGGAGTTTGGTGAGAATCGAATAAAAATTGTGGATTTGTATAAAGGACATACAGGCAGATAAACAGACACACACACACAAACATTTTGCCTTATATATATATATATATATATATATATATATATATATATATATATATATATATATATATAAGAATTGTAAGAACTGCAACCATGAAACTTCTGAATATCGTTTCTTATATCTTTGACTATGAGTGTATCAAATTTGATTAAAATCGGACCACTCTTTCTATAACCCGATTTTTTCGATTGTCGATATTTATCGGGGGTACCTCGACACAAACCCTAGCTAAGAACACTCGCAGACGCTTATAGTACAACTGTGTAAATTTTCAAGAAAATGGGTTCAACCGTTTCGGAGTCTATAGGTAATGGATACACAGACAGACACACACACACACACACACACACACACACACATACACACACACACACACAGAGAGAGAGAGAGAGACAAAGTTCCATTTATAAATAAGTTTAAATTAAACTCGTAAATACGACAGAAAAATTGTATAACCTAGTATACTATTATTACTGAGTTCAGCCTACACTAGGTGCTCCCTATTGACCACCTTGAGCCAAACTAAGCTAAATATTTACCTATTGCTCATTCTGATATCGCATTAATCCCAGTTACTTATTATTTCATAAATCTATTTTAATAATGCTAGAAAAATACAGAAACTTACATTCCACAACCACCGATCAGACACCGAAGTACGGCTAGTTACGATCAGCGGGTGTCCTCTCGAAGAGGCACTGTGCCTTGTCAGAATACTGGGCCTCAAACTCACTTTATCACTAAAGATGCAGGTAAAATGATCGGCTCCATGTACTGCTCTAGTAAATTCGGTCCTGGGTATGACGGTAAACTCCATCCGCCAGCATGGCCTCTGATTGGAAAGTTGTGATAAGCATGGAACCACCTCTTAATTGCTGTTGTTCTCAGGTCCACTCTCACCCGGAGTGGTAGCACCTGTTAGGAACTCAGCTATGGGCAAATAGTTAAACCCCCAAACTGGGGTCAACACACTATGAGAGCATAGAAATAAATATTTATAGAAATATATATATATATGAAGATACAATTTTATTAAAAAATACACATTTTTTAAGGAAAAATATTACCAATAACACATTTTTGAAAGAAAAAATTATTGCTTTAACATATTTTGGAAGGAAAAAAATATTACTAGCAATACATTTTTAATACAAAACTGGAAATAAAAAATAAAAATGAATTTTCATCAAAATCTAACTAAATCAACTTTCTCACTATAACTGAACATTTAAAAAATATCTTTAAAAAACCCCACCTTTTTTATATTAAATAACCTACAGAGGTTGATATACCGTTAAACAAAACTCAAACTCTATTAACTAACAAACTCTAGTAACGATCCGCTACCTTTACAAGAACCAGATCAGGTTGAAAATGGATTAGTATTGATATATTTGGACGGGAGCTGCCTAGTTCTGACTTTCCATTCTTCATAGAGTTTAAAAGCGTCTCCTATTCTTTGTTAAAGAATAATTATGTTTCACCCTCCAACCTCTCTCTCGCAGGCGGGATGTGGTGAGCCTCTCACTGCTCTGTCGCTACTTCCATGGAAAGTGCTCGGACGAACTATATTCGTTGGTTCCGCCACTATTTACCTTCACTGCTAGGACCCACCATGCTACTTACATAGTAGTAAGTCATTTACATTCTCTTTGTATCCCATCAGCGAGAAGTGAATTCCAATCAAACAGCTTCTTGTAGGCCTGTAGAATAGACTCCCAAAAGAATGCTTCCCGGATCACTACAATTTTTACCTGTTCAAATTTAGATTTAACCATTATCTTACCCTCCTATCAATATAAAACACCACTTAATGTAGCTCTCTACCTCAAGTTCCTCCCGGGCCTTGTACAGAGCGAACTTTACTGTAATAAAATCAAAAACCATCTGGGAAGTATTTTAACGGCCGACGGAATCTGTGATACAGAAATCCGAAATATGCATTCCAAAAGCTAAACAAAGTATTCAAAAACAGGAAAACTAGATTATATTATTTTTTAAAAACCTAATTTAAAAAAGTAATTAGATGAAATGCTTGGTTTGTGACGATCAATCTTAGTTTAAACGATCAGTCTTGGTTTAAACGATTCTTAATCACAAATCCATATTAAATGGATCGATAGAAAACTTCATTTTATTTGAGATACCTGTTCAATATTATGTGCTGCTAAGGTTCCTTTGGGAACCTAAAAAATGAGGTACCTAAAACAGGAAAATTTCATTCGAAACAAATAAAAATTTGCTCAGCTGCAATGTAATATCAGTCCTGCAATAAGACGCTGAATTCCCTCACAAATAAAAAGGCAACTTGAGACAATAGATATGAAGTTCTACAGAAGGATACAGAGAATATTATAGACAGAACACGCGAATAACCAGGAAGCTATAAAGAAAATTTGGCCAGCATAATAAATGCGATTAAAATCAAAACTGACAGTTGAAATTTCTGTTACACATAGTGAGTAAGTAGGCTAGAAGAATTTGACACTCAAAAAATCTATTAAAGTCAAGGACCGAGGAAACATCGAGTAACCTACGAAACGAGATTACATAACTGGATGGCATTACAGGGAATGGAAGTGATAAGTAAAAAGACAAAAAAGACCTACAAAAACTCGGAAGCTTTAGAGAGTCATGATCGCCCACTTCTTAACAGGACGACATGGCGCAAAAAGAGAGAAGATACTCCGTGTTGTTATTCCATTAACAACCGGAGACACTGATTGCGTGATTCGCAAAGTTGAACTTTGGGAAGCTAGTGAGAGGAGACGACCGCGTTGCGTGATCGTTTCTTATCGTGACAGCGCGCAAATTAGTGGCGAGGTGCCGGCAAATCAGATAACTACGGAAAATGATTTTCTAAAGTTAAAAAAAAAATAATCGTTTAAAATCACGACAGGAAATTTACGTGTTCTGAGAAATTTTTTCCATTTGGATTGATTTTTGTTTAGGATTTTTTTTTCTTTGTTTTGTTTTTTTGTTTTTTGTTTTGTTTGTTGTTTCCTTTTTCATTTATATTCGAAGCAAAATGGAAAATGTTTGCAAACTAAAAGAAGGAATATTGTTAAATTGATGTTAAAATTGTAAAATTGCTCAGAAAGAAAAAAACAAAGAGACGAAATAATTAGAAAGAAAGAAAGAAAGAAAGAAAGAAAGAAGGAAAAAAAATACATTTTTTTTCATCATTTTACTCCAAGTAGATAATAAAAGCAAAGAGGATGCAAAGGGTTGCTGAGAGAGAATCAAAGAAAAGAATAAAAGAAAATGATTCGAACAGACAGATAACGATTGATGTTGCATTAGAATTCTTGAATATTGTAGCTGATAGGAAAGCAGGAAGTCAAAAGAGAGTTCCACAAGCGAAAAGTCCGAGAGAATAAACTTTCAGCATAGAACTTATGGTTACAACTTGTAATGGCAAGAGGGAAATAATAAGACCTAAAAGCCAATCTATCAATGCGCTTAAATTCTTGAAGTCTAAGTACCAACGATGAATTCTAATCAGAATAATTGCCGTGAAAATATTTATAAAAGAGACAAAGGGAAATTATGCTAGGGCTGTGAGAAAGTGACTGAAGCCAAGATGCCAGACCAGGACCGATAACGTTACCGTTGCTTTCTTTTTTATATGTCAAGAATTTTTAGATAGGAAGCAGAAGTACTAGATCAGAGAATGCGTTTTACAAATAATAATTTACTTTTCAAAGTGGAAAATGTGTTACTAGATGGAAATGATTCTTTTTTATCATATAGCTATATATTTTTTATTCCCTTATCGAAATACTATAAGGAAGATTCGAGATTTTAAAAATTAAAGTGCGTTGTCGTGCAATGGATATCGACCCAGAACAAGAAATCGGGGAGCCGAGTTCGAATTCCTGTTTAATTGGTTGCATTCACTTACATGCAAATACCCTTGGGAAAGGTATTAATTCGTCTCTTCTCCCTCCAGCTATGCGTTAAATAACAGGACAGATTTGGTTTTATAGCCTTGGTTGGCAACCAGTCTACCACAGAAAGTAATGGTTACCTACTGCAGGAAAATTTTTTACCATATTAGTCATGTCTCTTTCGAGACATGATCGCCCAATCGTTTATCTCGTATGGCATCTAACTGTCTGATATATTAAAGAAAATCCTTCCTCTTTTTTTCTTTTTGGCGTGTTATATAATTGATTTATATTTACGGATCAATTACAAATTCAATTAAAATTAAAATGTCCCTCATTTTTTTACATAATCCTAAATTAATTTCTCAGGCATGAAATGTTTCGAGTTTCGCGGTTAAAATATATCCCTACATAGCACTGGTTAACAACTAAAAAAATTGAAATGTTTTCAAGACACCAAACATTGTTTTTAGCTAATTTGTTGTTGTTGTTGTTGTTGTTGTTGTTGCTGTTGCTGTTGGGATGTGCGTTGTGGTCCAGTGGATATCGGCTCGGAACGAGAAATTGGGGAGCCGAGTTCGAATTCCAGTTGAATTCAATGCATTCACTTACGCGCAAATACCCTTGGGAAAGGTATTAATCCGTCTCTTCCTTCCAGTTATGGGTTAAATAACAGGACAGATTGGGTTCTATAGCCTTGGCCGGCAACCAGTCTACCGCAGAAAGCAATGGCAACCTACTGCGGGATAATCTTCTGCCCAGTCAGTCATGTCTCTTTCGAGACATGATCGCGCAAGCGTGTTTCATGTATGGCACTTAACTGACTGACTGTTGTTGTTGTTATGAAATGAACATCGAATGTAAAAACTATTTGTTTGAGTTAAGACAGCTGATGGGTGCTTTTATTTGAGAAATAGGAACATCAAAGAGCTTCCATTATTTTTATGTTTGCTATAAAAGGAAAAAAGAAAGAGAAGGACAAATAAAAGGAGAATGAAGAAATACTATCAACGTCGGCAGTATTTCTTTATTCTCCTTTTATAACAATAATAATAATTTATTTTCAAAAGTAAAAAATAAATATATTACACTTAAACATTCAAAACAACATTGATTCAGTTTAGGGGAAATTTCAGAATTCGATCAAACCAGAGAAAACTGCAAAGTTAATAGTGTCTTCAAAAGTAGTTTTTGTCACAAATTTTAAAAACTACAAATGAGTTTTACCAGCGGTTCTGTTCTAGGACTGTGCAAAGTTTGATCGTCGGTAGTCAGAATCAGTCCTTTGATCTTTTCGTGACAGTGAAATTGTCTGCAAGTGAAATGAACTGGTGAGACAAACCAACCCTTCTATTTATATAGGTCGGCGTCCTCTTTGAACAATGTCCTCGACATTCCCTATGTTTTCTAAGTCAAAAGAGAACATTGTCCCATTTCTTTCTTTTTTTTTTTTTTTTTCGAGGACCAAGTCAAATAAAATGGATCTTTCTATTACGATATATGTAACACAAATCACTTAACATACAGAGATTAGAATGGGCCCCCCGGGCTCGTGGAGCACCCGGGCAAGTGCCTATATGGGCCGTACTTTAAGACGGCTCTCTCTCTCTCTCTCTCTCTCTCTCTCTCTCTATATATATATATATATATATATATATATATATATATATATAATAATAATAAAATTGACTCTGTACGTATTCAAATCTTAAAATGTTACACAAGTAATTTTTAAGAACCACGAATAACCGGCAGAATCTAACTCCGTTATCTCCCTCGGCTATAAAGCTTTGGACAACGAGGGGAAAAAAAAGAAAACTGCGGAGCACCGACAATACATACAGCACTTCACAGCAAAGAAAAAAAAACCCTCAAACGGAACAAACCACAAAGAAAGAAAAGTGCTCGATACTAAACTAACGAAAAAGGATTAACTAAGAGGCAGTTACGCAGAGCAAAAACACACGAGAAAAATTCGCAAGATCACTAAGACCTACCGCGGTTTCGCACAACGGCTCGTTGTGCGAAACCGCCGTAGTGTTGGCGATCTTGCGAATTTTTCTCGTATATATATATATATATATATATATATTGAACATTAAGTGCTTGTGTTAATAAAATAGTGCTTGATGTAATATTTTTCATAGTTTTTTGTTTTGTTTTTTATAGTTCCAGATCCATCTATTTTTACACACACACACACATACACACACACACACTCACACACACACACACACACACACACACACACACACATATATATATATATATATATATATATATATATATATATATATTCTAAACATATACTGTAAAATATAAGATACAATGAATGTCTATCATGTTTAATCATGAGCCGTTCTAAACATCGTATTTTTGCTTTAATTTCAGATGACATTTGGATAAATTTTTATTAAGTTGGTTCTAAACTTTCGGCTCACATGAGCCATCTTCAGAGAGGTCACATTTGTAATGCGGTTCTATGAAGTCACACCACGTGAGAGCTCGAAATGTTAACAGAACCATATATTTAAATGCAATGCAATGTGTTATGACCAGATTTAAACGTGATTTTATTTTTTGTGGGTTGTTTGGATTTAATGCAGATGGCCTCCAATATCTGAAAGTTCTTTTTACTGTGTGTATGAGTGAGGATTACATATTAATAGATTTACATATTAATTAATTAATTATCCTACGTTTTAGGCATGACTCGGAGTTTCATGCGTTATTCAATTATTGACCTGAGCTTTTCTCGAAAGAAATTCAGTTTAATATGCATCTGATGATTGCATAACGCATAAAACTCTGAGTCGTGCCTAAAACGTAGGTTAATATGCATATTTGTTAATATACATTTGCTCTGTTATACAGCATTGACCATTGTTCTATTTACACCTGATTAATATTTATATATTAAGGTTTATCTGCGCGTATACACACACACACACACACACACACACACACACATATATATATATATATATATATATATATATATACCTTTTACATCTTTATATATATATATATATATATATACAATACTATTAATCCTCGTTTATTTTAAGAATAAACTAAAAACATTCATCCTTTTTTATTTTTATTTTAAAATATAAATCATCTCTATTTTAAGTGCGATATATATTAATCCTTTTTTTTCAAATAAACTTGGAATTCCTGTACAATATATAGACTGTGTAAGCATTTCGTTAACGAAATATTTTTATGAAAATTTAAATTATATAACAGTCAGTACGTCACAATGAATTGATAGAAATGCTCAGCAACCTCGACATATTTAGGAAAGACATTAGAGTTATCAAGAACTGACAGCAAAACGCCTACACACAGAGAGAAAATGAATTCTGCAGATATACAAAATAAAAAGGGGCATAAGACAAGGATGTGTCTTTTCACCGGATCTATTCATCTTGTACAGCGAACTATTCTGAGGATTCTAAAAGTTATGCCAGGATTCATCATCGGAAGCTACAATCTGAACAACATAAGATAAACAGATGATACAGTGCAGATAGCAGACACAGAAAGATAACTACAAAACCTTCTAAAGAAAGAAGATGAAGAAAGTCGGAAGAAAGGACTTCAAATAATCTACAACAAAACCGATTGCATGGTCATCAGCAAACAGACGAGCCCAAAATGCCAATTACCGCAATTACAGGTGGAGGATACTAAAATCAAGCAGGTACACAAATTTAAATACCTGGGAAGTGTTCTAACAGAAGACGGAAAGTACGACACTGATATCCGAAGGCGCATTGGTATGGCGAGGGACGCATTCCAGAAGCTGAGTAGAGTATTAAGAGACAGGATAATTTCGCTAAAAACAAAGAAGAGAGTACTGGATTGCTATGAGATGTCTGTTCTTCAGTATAGCACTGAATTCTGGACAATATTTTCGAAGATGAAGAAAAATCTTTAAGCAACTGAAATGTAGTTCTACAGAAGGATGATGAGATTTTGGAGAGGTTGGAAACGAAAAAAAAATGAATACTGAGCATTAGGAAAAGACAGCTAAAGGTCCTGGGACATGCAATAACGGAAGTCTTGGAGAATTTGATACTCACAGGTCAGACAGAGGGAAAGAGAGACATAGGAAAGCAGTAGGTAACATATTTGACGGGCCTGAACAAGGGGATGACAGAGTGGGTTTTCGGTGGGGTAACAGGAGAAAGTGTGTCAAGAGCCAACAGGGATAGGGAGACATGAAGGGCCATGATCGCCTATGTCCTAAAGAAACATGGCACATAGAAGAAGAAGAAGAAGAAGAAGAAGAAGAATAGTTCAGTTGTGCATGAAACTTCGAGAGGTGTTATTGGTGTGGAATAACATATATATATATATATATATATATTGTTCATTCGGTTGTCTATTTATTGTCGTATTTACTCATTTATTTGACGGTGAGCGGTATTTGAAAATTCGAAATATATATTAATGTTTGTTCAATTTAAAGCTTCCGAAACATTTTTAGAACTGTTATCAGGAATAAGAATCACTTCACTGCGTTCGATGGATTCTTCAAACAATCCAATGTAGAGAAGATATCGGGTGACGAAACGATTCAGTGCAAACAGAAAACGTTAAAGAAGATAAAACATCAATTCTATTTAGCTTTACTTCCACTCTAGAAATCTGTTGTTAATCTGTGCGTAGCGGCGCAATTATCGGCATTGAAAGTAGGATTGCTGAGTAGAGTTCAAATTACAGTGGAGGTAGTTGTGATCACTTGAGAAAAATACTCTTAAAAATGTATGAATTCATCTTTTTTTCTTTCTAGGTAGGGTTTAATAGAACAAAATTGGCTCTTTTAACTTTGATTACCAATCAAATTCACGAGAAGGACGAGTTTAATTTCA
The DNA here is from genome assembly GCA_037127315.1 of Ascarosepion bandense. Classification (NCBI taxonomy): domain Eukaryota; kingdom Metazoa; phylum Mollusca; class Cephalopoda; order Sepiida; family Sepiidae; genus Ascarosepion; species Ascarosepion bandense. The sequence continues at coordinate 2,460,532 of JBBBDQ010000559.1, forward strand.
ACACAGTACATTAAAGAAGTGGGTTCAATCATCACTGGATATCCCACATGATTGACTCCATCAGAAAAAAACTCAACAAATATAAAATGGCACTCATTGTAAAGCGATGGTTTTTGCGCCAATCTCGTTCATTATAATTAATTTCGCGAGCTATGTTTTTACAGAGAATTTTACTTTATTTAGCTGACGTAAGCTTCAAAAGGATGTGCGTTTGGGTGCAATAGATATCGGCTCGGAACGAGAAATCAGCGAGCCGAGTTCAAATTCCATTTGAATTTCTTGCATTCATTTACGAGCAAATACACTTGGGAAATGTATTAATCCGTCTCTTCCCTCCAGCTATGGATTAAATAACAAGACAGATTGAGTTCTATGGACCTGGATGGCAACCAGTCTACCGCAGAAAGTAATGGCAACCTACTGCGGGATAATCTTCTGCCCAGTCAGCCATGTCTCTTTCTAGATATGATCGCCCAAGCGTGTATCACGTATGGCACTTAACTGACTGAAGCTTCAATCTCATTTAACTTAATGTGGTTTTTTTAGGCTAGGGACTGTTTATAGGTCTGAATAGCTGTGTATTTTTCATTGACGTACGATCCTAGGAAAACCAGAAATTAAAATGGTTATCTTAAATTATATGTCTTTCTTCTCTGGAAGCATGGCGCAGCATTATCTTTCTTTTCTTACTTGGCTTACTCTTGATTCTAGCGGACTAAATTAAATATAGTAAATATGTGTGGGTGGACGTTCTTCTCCGTGTAAGTTTATTTCTCTTTTTTATGCCTTTTAAACTGTCCTCTCTCTCTCTCTCTCTCTCTCTCTCTCTCTCTCTCTCTCTCTCTCTCTCTCTCTTACTCACTCACTCTCTCTCTATCTTTTTACTGATCTCTCTCCATTCCCTCTTGTTCTCCGACGGACACATACACGCACGCGCGCACTGAATTTATTTTCTTCTGTTTTATATGCTCATCCATTTGTCTCATGGACATTTTCTATTCTCTTTATAGGGTTTGGTATGGAAGCTGTATTCTTGTTAGGCGTTGGTTATACTACAGACACCACCACAGCGATCGTTTGTCTCACCTTAGCTGTCGGGTTCAGTGGCTTTGCCATATCAGGTAAGTCAAAAATTAACTCCTTGAAGACTCATTTTTTCTCATATTTTTACAGGTCCCCTACATTTTATAATTCTCCTACCTCGAGAAATGGCAACCTACTGCGGGATAATCTTCTGCCAAGTCATTCATGTCTCTTTCGATACATGATCGCCCAAGTGTGTATCAAGTATGGCACGACGGCACGTAACTGACTAACCCCGAGAAAAAGAATTCCTGCATCTCAGCCATCTCCAAAATTATTTTAACACAAAATACGTTCTCTTTTCTAATCTTTTCACCTCAAGAACGGCAATAAAGCCATTCACTAAGACGCAGGAATTACTGAGTGTGAAAGAATATAAGAAAAATAAAGCATTATTAAAGAGCGAAAAAAATAAAAGAATAGGAATTAAAAATGCAGAAGGTAACATTTTTCACTGCATTAAAATTTTCGAAGATCAAATTTGACTAGAAAGCCAGAACAAAGATTCACAAGCGTGAAGTCCGGGTAAAGAAACTGTTAGCATAGAACCTACGGTTACATTTAACCATTTCAACTTTAAAATGATGAGAATTTTCTGCTAACCTAGTTCTGACCTTAAATTCATAAAGTTTTGTTAATATAGAGGAAAGCTATGTTGATGGGTACAAGAAATCCGATTCTGGAGAGTGTCTGATTCGAGAGTGATGATCTTGAATAATCAAAAAAATATGGCCGCCTTTTATACACGTCGCATTGAATATTTTGAGCTTCCTGATTTGTTAAGCCTTCTCTTGGTGAACTATAAAATATGTTGACTCATAGCAGTCTGCGCAGTATATAACTAGTGTGATCCATACTGATGGGAGGTAGGAGAGTTTGTCTATTGTAGTAGAATGAGACTAGTTTCCTTTTGAAAGCATTTAAATTTACAAAGCCATTTCTTGCCACAGTCCGCCACAGATTAGAAGTTCTTTTTAAGAGCAGCAGCTAGATCCGCATGAACACACGCTTCGATGCAAACACACAGTCAGACGTGTGCGTGTTGTCACGCGAAGATACACATGCATATACACACACACACCCAAACACACACACACACACACACACACACACACACACGCACAGACACACACATTCAACCGTTAGCCTTAGTCAAGCTGCCAGCACACCACAAAAAAAAAAAATAAATCACCGAAAATTCAACACACCTTTAAAATCAACAGAAAATCAGAAGATAACGAAAGAAAGATGATGATGAAAACACGGGAAAAAGAAATACGAAGGAGAAAAAAGAAGATAAACTAGATAATATGGCACTCATCAAGCGAAAGAAATCACACACCCACAGAATGACACACAAAAGTAACAAATAAGATTAGTTCCACAACAATATATAAACACACAAATATTGAAAAATATCAGAAGAAAAGCTGGACAAGCCCTGACGAGTGTATGCATTCTTACGTGTGCACGAAACGTCGAATTCGGCATGAGAGAAATTATTCTGTTCAGTTAAGTGACAATTATATATAAACTAATTTAGCAAATCCAAAAATGAATATGATACAAATTTTTACGCCACTACATATGTCAACAAATCCCTCATTAGATGATAAGCTGACGGACAGGCATGATTTCAGAGTAGAAGAATCAGTACCACTAATCCAGGCCGCACCTGCAGCATTTTACTTTTGTGAAATGGATTAACTTCGATATATTAAATATTTATTTGTTTAAAGATTAGTTTTAATGGATGCTCGTATTTGGGTAAAAGTCATGTGCAAATAAGTAAATATGTGTATACAAACAGACTTAGATCGATAGATAGATAGATAGATAGATAGATAGATAGATAGATAGATAGATAGATACGAATATGCTTAGATAGATAGATAGATAGATAGATAGATAGATAGATAGATAGATAGATGTTAATAGAAAGACAGAAAATATATATATAATTAAACAGTACATTTTTTACATCTACTGGCCTGAATAAAGGAGAGATTTTTTTTTCCTAACAAGATTTCTCAATTATTCAAGCCAATAGATGTAAACAAATATATGGTTTAAATTTAAATAAATTATATATATATATATATATATATATATATATATATATATATATATATATATATATATTAGTGAAATTAAAATATATTATTAAATAGTGAAATTATATATATATATATATATATATATATATATATATATGGCGGTAATAAATCTGAGGGAAAGGTTTAGTAAATAATCCCAATGGATCCAAGTAATATTAGATTAAAATTAAAATTATTTGGTGAAGAAACGGTTTGATAACTCGTTAAAATAGCTATCCTCCAAATGTAATAATTTGAATATATATATATATATATATATATATATATATATATATATATATATATATATATATAATTTCACTAATTTATAAATGCTGAACACATCTAAAGAGTGATTAACAAGCCAGTCTCATAGGCGATATCTTTTTTAGTGCCATATGTCTTCAGGACGTTGGATGTGCGTTGTGGTGCAGTAGATATCGGCTCGGAACGAGAAGTCGGGAAGCCGAGTTCGAATTCCAGCTGAATTCTTTGCTTTTTCTTACGCGCTAATAACTTCAGGAAAAGTTTTTAGTCCGTGTCTTCCCTCCAGTTATGGGTTAAATAACAGATTTTGTTCTGTAGCCTTGGTCTACCGCAGAAAGTAATGGCAAACTATTGCAGGATAATCTTCTACCCAATCAGTCATGTCTCGAAAGTGACATGATCGCCCAAGCGTGTATCACGTATGGCATTTAACTGACTGGCTGTCTTCAGGACGTATGCAATCATGACTCTTCACAGGTTCCTTTAGCAAAATTATGTGTGGATTGTCATGATTTCTTAGAAATGTAGAGGGGTTCCCCGATTTGGCGTTAAATTTAGTCAACCTTATTCTAAAATAAGTCTATACAAACAGACTTAGATATGTAATATAATAATCTGGCCCCACCCGAAGAAGGAAGCTGATGCAAGCGGGGGCGTTTTCCGGCCGTTGAAAGGAACGGATGTTTGTTTGACCTTATTTCCGGCAGTAGCGGAAATGGCTACAAGAGGCAAGCAGAACAGGTGTCCCTGAGAATTACGTGGGCGTGCGTAGGCGAGGCAAAAATCGGAAGTACCGGTTTGGAGATAAAAAGACCTCAGGCACGGATTTCACGGCAGTCTAGTCAGGGAGTCAGACAGACGAGTCTGAGCAGAACCACAGAACACGAAGGAAGGCAGTTCACAGCTGCCCCCAATAGCATGCTGCTATTGTGGGGTACGCAATCCGTCAACCCTTAGAAGAGCGCTCTCTCACTCTCTGTTCACTAGGCTACACGGTCCATCGTTCATTAATAAAAATATCACTGATATATTTTTATATACACCCGTGTTTGTCTGTTTATTGATATACAACAGATAGATAGATAGATAGATAGATAGATAGATAGATAGATAGATAGATAAAAAGGCTGGGACAAATAGATGTTAACAGAAAGATAGATAGATAGAAAAAGAGAGAGAGAGATTTTATCACACATGATAGATAGATAGATAGATAGATAGATAGATAGATAGATAGATAGATAGATAGATTCGGACAAACAGATGTTACTAGAAAGATAGACAGAAAAAAGAGATATAGAGATTAATAACATAGATAGATAGATAGATAGATAGATAGATAGATAGATAGATAGATAGATAGCAATGCAAGAAGAATTTTCTCATCGTTATTGGATGTCTCACTGCTGTGGCCTTGCGCCAAACGAAGCTAATCTTTATATGAAACAACTTTGGTAGATAGATAACGAATAATCTGCAGTAGGTAAATAGATAAATGTAATAATCCCGTCATTATTTTTGTTCCTTTTCCAACCATTTTCCATTCACACGTTATCTTTTGTCATTTAGTTTTTCTTCTATTGTGCCCATCCATAATGCACTCAAGTAATTGGTTTTCGGCTCTGATCCGCAGAGACTTGCAAAGTAAACCTATCAATTAATGGAATCACATTGCCGGAGCGCAAGAGACGGACTGGCTTAAATGGTATTGGCCGACCAATCGTGTTAAACTCTTCTCTTCGTCAACTTGGCGTCCGTTCTTCGTCCGTCTCATCGTCAGTCGTTGCCTTCTGTCACGGCTCCCTACCTTTTTCACCGCTCTCATCTGATTTACGTTGTCCATCTTTTCTTCTATTTCTACATTGCTTTGTTTGTTCTTTCATTTTCTTCCTATCTATTTATGTAATGATGTGCCTTGTGGAACAGTGGCTATCGGCTCGGAACGAGAAATCAGAAAGCCGAGTTCGAATTCCATCGAATTCGTTGTGTTCACTTACGCACAAATACCCTTGGAACGGGTATTAATCCATCTCGTCTCCCTTCGGCTATGGAATAAATAGCAGGACAGATTGGGTTCTGTTGCCTTGCTTGGCAACCAGTCAGTCAGTTAAGTGCCATACGTGATACACGCTTGGACGATCATGTGCCGAAAAAAACATGACTGACTGGGAAGAAGATTATCCCGCATTAGGTTGCCATTGCTTTCTGCGGTAGACTGGTTGCCGACCAAGGCTATAGAACCCAATCTGTCCTGTTATTTAACCCATAACTGGAAGAGACGTATTTACGCGTAAGTGAATCCATTGTATTCACTTACGCGCAAATACCCTTGGGAAAGGTATTAATCCGTCCCTTTCCTTCAGTTATGGGTTAAATAACAGGACAGGGTTCTATAGTCTTGACTGGCAAACAGTCTAACGCGGAAAGCAATATTCTGCCCAGTCAGTCATTTCTCTTTCGAGACATGATCGCCCAAGCGTGTTTTACGTATGGCACTTAACTGACTGACTGAACACCTCTGAGCCAGTCTCACAGATTATATCTTTTTTTAATATCATATGTTTTCAGAACGTAGGTAATGATGACTCTTTATAGGTTCCTTTAGCGTAATTATCTGTGGATTGCCATAATTTCTTAGAAAAGATAGTAGAGGTGTTCCCCGTTCCTTCTTCACGGCGGTATATTTAGTTAACCTTATCCTAAACTAGCTGCCATCTATATCTACTGTGCTATGCGTCATCAAGGATAAATGGTCCAGTGAATATAGGCGTTGGTTAGTTTCAGGGACTTGTCTCAAAGAGTTGTGAGTTCAATTACCAGGCTAAAACAGTGGTGAACAAATAACTTAAAAAGTTGAATTAAAGAGAGATAACTACAAGGCTACGGGTAGCGCCATCGCACATAGAATGAGAATGATATACAGCTGTGATCAAAATAAAGGGTTAGGTTCGAAAATCCTAAAACGTGAAGAAGGCTGGAGCGTACAACGGCAGAAACGTCGTAAGCAAGGCAATAAAGATGAGGACAACAGTCCGAACAATGTAAATAATCTAAATACTACCTCATCTCAGAAATATAGACAAATACTATAATGCTTACATTTTAACTTCTTTTTATTTATATTTGTATAGTTTTATTTCAGTTGACGTTGAGCTCATTATTTTTTTTATTTCACGACCAATCTTTTTTCTTGTACCTTTTGTTATTCTTACTATTCTTGTTTTTATTGGTGATTTTTTTAAGCGCAGCTTAGGTGTGGCACAAGGCCGAAAATGTAGGGTACCCAGTGAGGATGGAACTTACTACTCAGCTTGCAATACGATTACACCAAGTCGAGCTCCCTTGTTCTTGTTTTTATTGTTCCGCTTCTAACTTCTTCTTCTTCTTCTTCTTGCTCTTCTTCTTCTTCTTCTTCTTCTTCTTCTTCTTCTTCTTCTTCTTCTTTCTTTTTTTTCTTCTTATTTTTTCTTCTTCGTGCTCATTTTTTCTACTTTTTCTCGTCCTTCTTTTTCTTAATGTTTTTTTCTTCTTCATGCTCTTCTTTTTCTCGTTGTTTTGTTTTTTATCTTCACATTCTTGCTCTTCTTTTTCGTTTTCTTCTTCTTTTTCATGTTTTTCTTCTTCTTCTTCTTCTTCTTTATGTTCTTCGATTTTCTTTTTTCTTTTACTTCTTCTTGTTCTTCTTCAAGTCTCCTTCTTTTTCAGCTCCTTCATGTTTTTATTCTTATTTTTATTTATGTTTTTCTTTTCCTTTTTTTTTTTCGTATTCTTCTTTTTCTTCTTCTTGTTTTTCCTATTGTTCTTTTTCTTGTTCCTCTTCTGTGTATCTCTTATTTTTGTTGTCCTTATTATTTTCTTCTTCTCCTTTTTTCATTCTTGCTCTTTTTCTACTTCCTCTTTCTTGTTCTTATCTTTGTTGTTCCTTTTCTGATTTTTTTCTTAAATTTATTTTTATTTTCTTGTTTTATCTCTGTCTCTCTATTTCCGATTACACAATGTCCTTTCCCTCTTTGTTTGACATTGTAATAAAAGATATGCACAAAGTTTATATTCAACAAACATTAGGATGTGCTTGTCAGTCATGGAGGAGAAAATAAATCGTTTAACGTTTTCACTGAAGCTGTCATGAGCTGATCATTTGCTGTTGACATTTGATGATATGTAAATATCTGATGTCGTAGACCATATTTGATGCTGCCTATATCCTTTTCATAAATTTCCTCACACACACACACACACACACACACACACACACATAGATAGATAGATAGATAGATAGATAGATAGATAGATAGATAGATAGATAGATAGATACGTTGGAAAAATCAGCCGATTACGCTACCATAGTTTCGACATTTTCGGTTTCGTCGGGCGATATGCATTTATATATATATATATATATATATGCGTTTGTGTTTGTGAATGTACAAATATATGAATGCTAAATAGGAATATGCATATATATAATCATGATATAATCATATGTATATGAATTTTGATATATATATATATATGCATGAATGTCTACACATATTTATAATTTTGCACATATATATATATATATTTATATATATATATATATATATATAAGCTGCATTCATATGCTTATCTGAGTGTGTTTTCATGTATATATGCAAGCATATTTATTCATACACAAACGAACTCCCAGTTTTTTCGAATTGTAAAAATTGTGTAATTTTTAGAATTTATTTTTTTATTTCAAAATGATTAAATATATATGAGTGTGTGTACGTTTTTCTTTTTTAATCAATGTTTGCATCTTTGCATATGTAGACACATATACACACACACACACACACATATATATATATATAGTCATCTGCAGACAGATCTGTTTCGCTGTATCACAGCTCATCAGTACGGTTAGACTCCGATTGCTTTTAACCCAGGATTGAAACCCGACCGAAGTGGCGTCAGTCGGCGATTCTACCTCTATAGGATGAGGCACACAAAAGAACAAGCTTTGGTATCTCTCGCACCACAGCAAGATCCAAACTTTCACTGTGTCTTACAGTGCGAAACTGAAATTCGAAGGATAGCAAAAGGTGCCTTCCAAAAGCTAAGTATAGTATTAAGAAACAGAAAAGAATTCGTTAGAAACAAAGAAAAGAGTAGTGAACTATTACGTAACACCAATGATATATGACAACTAATGCTAGATAATCTCCTCACAAATGAAGAGACTTGATGCAACATAAATATGGTTCTACAGAAGGATGCTGAGAATACCATAAAACTGAACATCAGAGCAACCACGAAGTTTTATAGAAAATGGATTCAGAAATGACACTTATACTGTTCACATTTCTTGGGCATATTATGAGGAAAGAGTGCTTGGTAAATTTGATATTCACAGGACAGATTGAAGGCAAGCGGGACAGAGGTTAACAACGCATAACCTACCTAACGAGTTTGAGTAAAAGGATGTCGGAATAAATTTTAGGAGCGATAACAAGAAAGACAAAATTTATGAAGAGCTACAAAGGGCAGGAAGTTGTTGCGAGTCATTACCGCCAATTTCCCGAACGAACACGGCACACACAAAAATAAGAATAGCGAAGCATTCTTTAGAATCTGCGAAACTAGCTTCTTAAAATGTGATGACAATAGACACTGAAATAGTAACTTGAGTTTGCTTTAATCTAACAGTAAAACCACGTGATTTGTTGACTTTATGAGAATCGAACCCATAACGCTATTGAATTGTTTATCTGGATATGACTGGCTACACTAGGTGCACATGCGTGCATTTTTATATGCTTTTTTAATGTGATGTGCACAATAATTTGCGTACCTGACAAGGCATATATCCTTATGAATTATTATTTTATGTTTATATCCGTATTCGTCTGAGGACTTTTCAATAAAGAAGCGCCCATCTTCCTTGGATTATGTCTTTCTAATGTTCTGTCAACGAATCGTTTGTACATTGTTATTTTTTGCATCTTTAAATTGATATTATATCCTTATATTTAGGTACTGTTCACGGTTTATTTCTTTTTGTCTTGTTTCTTTTATTTTTATCATCTTGCTTTCTGTATTCGTTCCAGTATTACAAGATACAGAGGGAAATATATCCTAAATGAATAGCTTAAGAAATCCACCTGAGACTCGTATATCAATTTCCCGCGTCGCTCACAAAAAATAAAAGCGGAAAGCAGACGACATTCAAAATACTCCTTTTTTTTTTCTTTTTTCTTTTTTAATATTTATCATGTTACTAAGTTTTTTTTTTTTCGTTGTTGGAGGCTGATGACACATACAAGAGGAAAAAATAAATATAAAGAAAATTATAGAAAAAAAAATGGAAATTATTGACAACCAGAAAGGAAGTAAATGGCAAAAATTAAAAATACAGTGAAAGCCATAAATTAACGAAAATACGAACGACCGGAAATTTGAGAGAGAGAGAGAGAGAGAGAGAGATTGTAATAAAATACGAATATATGAAAATAACAGAAGCTAATATTCAAACGGAAAATATGTAAAGTCGAATGAAAAGAATTGTATTGTTATTATTTACGTTTTTCATAATCGTTTCACCCCAAGCAGGGCATGACTGCTACTGGTGCGCATAGGGGGTTACAGTGAGAGAAAAGTAGAAAAAGCAAGGCACAGCGGATATCAAAGAAAAAATAAGAAAGAGATGGGGAACAAGGATATAGAAGATGGGAATTGACGATGCATTTAAAACTTTGGAGATTGTAGTTATCAGGGAAACAAGTATGCGGAAAGGAGTTCCACAGGCAGGAAGTGCAAGAAAAGAAGCTGATAGAGTAGAACCGGCAGTACCATTGTTTTGATGGTAAAAGGTGGGACCTAGATGCCAATCTAGTAGCACGAGTAAATTCATGTGGTCGGGGCACCAGGGAAAGAAACTCGTCAGAGCAGAAGCCGTGATAATATTTATAGAAAAGACAGATGGAAGTCACCTCCATAAAGTGAGAAAGTGACTGAAGACGAGATGCTAAATCGAGATCGATTATGATGGAAATTTTCTTTTTGATTTGTCAAGAGCACCGAAATGAATAGCAGGAGCATCCGACCAAATATGGCAACATTCGATCAGTCAGTTAAGTGCCATACGTGAAACACGCTTGGGCGATCATGTCTTTTTCGAGACATGACTGACTGGGCAGAAGATTATCCCGCAGTAGGTTGCCATTGCTTTCTGCGGTAGACTGGTTGCCGACCAAGGCTATAGAACCCAATCTGTCCTGCTATTTCACCCATAACTGGAGGGAAGAGACGGATTAATACCTTTCCAAAGGGTATTTGTGTGTAAGTGAATGCAATGGATTCAGCTGGAATTCGAACTCGGCTCCCCGGTTTCTTGTTCCGAGCCGATATCCACTGTACCACAACGCACATCCTAATGGCAACATTACTAAGCTTAAATTGACACGTTATACTTACTGGGAAAAACAAGGGATGATTTGAATTCACTAAGTAAATAGTTATGAAGTTCAACATGCTAACAATTAACCCAACCCGACATACACACGAAAGTGAGTTATTCAAAGATGACCTCAGCAAGTCGATCTTCATAGCGCTGCCTGAGAAGCCAGGAGCAAATGAGTGCGAATTCCACAGAACCATCAGTTTAATGAGCCATGTAACAAAATTGATCGTCCGAATCCTGATGAACAGAGCGAGAAGCAGAATCAGGACAGAGATAGGACGAGAACAGTACGGTTTCGTCAAAGACACTGGAACAAGGAACGCCATATTTATGATTAGGATGCTTTCTGAAAGGGCAATACAAATGAAGAAAAACTTGTACCTATGTTTTATTGATTATGCAAAGGTGTTTGCCAAAATACGCCAAAAAGAATGGATGGAGATGCTTGCAGCCTCGAGATATTTAGGAAAGACCTAAGAGTAATTAAGAATCACGACTAGCAACAAACTGCCTGCATACGGACAGGTAACGAATTCAGCAATTATACTAAGATTGAAAGGGTCGTAAGACAAGGATGTGTCTTTCACCACCGGATCTATTCAACTTATACAGCGTGACTGTTCTGAGAACCCTAAAACTCATACCAGGATTCGTCATCGGAGGCCACAATTTAAACAACCTAATGGTATGCAGATGATACAGTGCTGATAGCAGACACAGAAACAAAACTACAAGAAGGTAGCTAAAGAGTGTGACAAGAAAGGACTACAAATAAACTGTAAGAAAACCGAACGCATAGTCATCAGCAATAGCCCAAAATGCCAATTACAGGTGAGGGACTCTAAAATCAAGTAGTTACAGAAATTTAAATACCTAGGAAGTGTTCTAACAGAAGGCGGAAAGTGCGACACTGAGATCCGAAGAGGAATTGGCATGGCGAAAGAAGCATTTCAGAAGTTGAGTAAAGTATTAAGAAACAGGACAATTTCACTAGAAACAAAGAGGAAAGTACTGGATTGCAATGTGGTGTCGGTTCTTCAATATGGCAGTGAATGTTGGACAATATCTTCGAAGATGTGAGCAATGACGAGGTTTTGGAAAGGATAGAGACGAAAAGGAAATTAATGCTGAGCATCAGGAAGAATCAACTAAAGTTCCTGGGACATGCAATGAGGAAAGAGGGATTGGAGAACCTGTTACTAACAGACCAGATAGAGGGGAAAAGACACAGAGAAAGCAGCGGATAGCATATTTGAAGGACCTGATCAGGTGGATGTTGGAACGAGGGTTACATGGTGCAACAGGAGAAAGCGTGCTAAGAGCCACTAGGGACAGGGTGATGTCAAAAGCCATGATCGCCTACGTTCTGAAAGGGCATGGCACATAAAAGAAGATCCAAGAATACAGGCCATTTTTATAATGCTCCCGTACAGGAGCGAACTCACTATACCAATGTCAGCTATAGTATCTCGCTACAATTATATCCGATGACTAGGTTACTTGCATACAAAGTATTGAATTCACTAACATAGCTCATTGATCTGCGAGACGAAATTAAGATCTACTTCTGGTTTGCAATATCTCCTCAGAAATTCCAAAAGATGAAAAACCAACATTTCTTTCCGACATAGCAAATCCCACGTTTACCGCAAAATATGACCCGCATTTCGAAATGAATTATCAGGAAAGTATAACTGATAAATGTACGGGGCAACATCAGTAAAGTGTCGCAATTTTATATTTTTGATTTTGTGCATGCACGTTGTTTTTTATTTTGTCGACTGCACGGTTCAGCGGGGTCAGTTGGGCACCGTCTGCCAGAAAAAGAGCGCCATGACGCAATTCTTTCTTGCCAGAAATTCAGAAATGGTTATACTGCTTGACATTCGCAACGGAAGCTTAAATACGAACATTTCAGAGTGTTTGTGCGTCAATCTGAGGAGATTGCAAAGTGATTTGGATGAGTCTAAAGGGGATTACGAAGGTATTTGGAGTGATCAGTGGTGATAACGACGTTATGCCTCTATTCATCTTCCCACAGGGAAACTTAACACGGAGCCTAAATCAAGAGCCTAGAAGAGGTAGTGCTGTCCTGGGTCAAGAGGGTGGCAACAGGACTCTGCACCATACCGCATAAGCAAGAGACCTCATTAATGGCTGATAAACTACTTCTGCGACCATATCACTTCTTCTTACTCCCCAACTTCAACACCCTTTGAGTATTATGTGTGGGGTGCAATTGAGCAAGCGACCAACAAAAGTATTTGTAACATCAAAGATGAACTGAAGATAAGAATTATAGCAGCATTCATTAACTTAAACAAGGAGACCACTCAGAAAAGCGGTTCCGGGGTTGTCTGGAGGCCATGGTTGAAGCCAATAGCGATTTATTTAAAAATAAATTTACTATATTTCTGTGTAAGTTTTCTAAATATATCTGTTAAAATGAGATGTCTGTGTTATATTCATTTTTACCTAATTCAGGCGGCAATCTATTCACTGCACCCTGTATATCATTCAGTCATTTAAGTGCCATACGTGATACACGCTTGGGCGATCAAGATATTTTCCTGCAGTAGGTTGCCATTACTTTCTACAGTAGACTGGTTGCCAACCAAGGCTACAGAACCTAACCTATTCTTTTATTTAGCCCATAGCTGGAGGGAGAAGAGATGGATGCATGCTTTTCCCAAGGGTAAATGGATGCATCGAATTCGAGTGTAATTCGAACTCTTTTCTCCGATTTCTCGTTCCGAGTCGATATCCACTGCACCACAACTCACCTTGTATATCAGTGCCATACGTGAACATTCTTGAGCGATCATGTCACTTTCGAGACATGACTGACTGGGCAGAAAATTATCCTGCTGTACGTTGCCATTACTTTCTGCGGTAGACTGGTTGCTAGCCAAGGCTACAGAATCAAATCTGTCCTGTTATTTAACCCATAACTGGAGGGAAGAGACGGATTAATACATTTCCAAAGTTTATTTGCACGTAATTGAATGCGCAAATATCCTCACTGTATATAACAATACAAATAAGATGGCTGCCAGTCTCTTGTGTTAACATTTAAGGTAAGCCTGCCAAAGCCCATATCTACTAAATAAAACCCCACAGTATAAAAATTATCAAAAACTATACAAGATGTTTGTTCCAAATTTTCTAAAATAGTTCCATCCTTTATTTTATTCTTTGTTGTGAACTCCTTTTAAAATAGTGGATCGATGAATTACCACCCATTCTTCGTCCTAATTTTTCATCACTCCCTACATCAGTTATTGCTTAAAACATTTTTTGCTATTACAACTCGCTTATCTCAGTTGTAAATTGACTTCGTCTTCATATGATCGATATTTACCGGTTCAATACTGTCTCATTGATTGTGTCTTGCACACCGTCCTAAAGAAAAGGTATCGAATACACGCAGTACACAAGCAGGCGGCATTTGGTTTGTTGTTTTGTTTTGTTTTTTCTGTTAGTTTGTACTTTTTGTTTTGTTTTGTTTTGTTTTGTTTTTTTTTTTTGTTTTTTTTGTTTTTTCATATCAGGTAAAGCGAAGAAAGACCTGGGGGAAGAACAATGTGGGTTAGGAAGGTACGGGCAAGAAAATTACGTCATAGCAGCTCAAGTAAAAGGCCTACCTCCATTGGCACATGTCCAGCAAAAGATCGTTAAACAGTGGTTGATCCCGCCCACTTCGACGTTTGTTTGTTTCTTTGTTTGTTTATTGGTTTTTTTTTTTTGTCTCTTATTCTCTTATTATTTTTCTCTCTTTGTCCTCGTTGTCCTTCTTTTTACCTTTTCTACTTTTTACTCTATTTCTCTTTCCTTCTATTTTCTGATCTCTTTGTCTTTTCTTCTGACTCCTTCTGCGTTCACTCTCTTTTTTATTATACTCCTTCTCTCTTCTTTTCCTTTTTCTTAGTCTTCATCTTGTTTTCCTAACATTTTTCTCATGGCGTTTCTAATTATTATTTCTTTCTCTTTTGGAACTTTTTGCTTTCTACCTTCATACTGGTCTATCTTTTACTATCCTCATATTTTCTTCTTCTTCTTCTTCTTATTATTATTATTATTATTATTATTATTATTATTATTATTATTATTATTATTCATACCTCCTCCTTGAAGTAGGTATTGCAT
Source organism: Ascarosepion bandense (assembly GCA_037127315.1). Lineage (NCBI taxonomy): Eukaryota > Metazoa > Mollusca > Cephalopoda > Sepiida > Sepiidae > Ascarosepion > Ascarosepion bandense. The sequence goes on from JBBBDQ010000559.1 coordinate 2,475,547, forward strand.
TTGGTCGAATGTTTTTGCTTGTTTGTCTGTCCGTGGTCCAGATACCTCAAGACTCGCTGGATGGATTCGGATAAAACTTTCAGGAATGATTATCCGTGTGAGTGGCACGAACTAACTAGATTTTGGGTTCAGACCATCAACTATTAACATCAAAAAATTGCAATATGAATTCTGGTAAAAAAGGGTTGCTGAACATTAGGTTTATAAGTCCCCAAAATTCATTTGTCTTAAAGACACATGGCTCAGTGGATATAGACGTTGGTTAGTTCCTGCGAATTGATCCAAAGAGTTTTGAGTTCAATACCAGGCTACAGCAGTGGTAAACAAGTATCTAACAGGGTTAGAGGGAGATAACTCATGACTACCAGAGAAGGCACTACTACACAAGGAATGAAGTTCATAGACCCCAGTGATTGGAATAAAGGGTTCGGTTCGAAATTCTTAGCACCTGAAGAAGGCCGGAGCGTACAACGTCGTATAAATGGCAACAAAGATGAGGATAATAGTCCGAATAATGCAAATACTGAAAACACGACAGTTATAAATAGTACGAAAATTCAAAAATTTTATGTATTTATAAAGCTTAATTCGTATTTTTCTGACTACAAATTCATTCGTGGTCGAGTGGTTAAGACAAGTCAAATCAATAGACGGCTTCTCTTAAGTCTATATGAGTCACACGTTCGAATCCTCCTGGAGGATACACATTTTCCTAAACAGATTTCTCGAATAATCCGACCTATATATTTTATAATTCAAGTGTGTGTGTGTGTGTGTGTGTGTGTGTATATATATATATATATATATATATATATATATATATATATATTCTAAACATATACTGTTATATATAAGAGACAATGAATGTCTATTATGTTTAATCATGAACCGTTCTAAACATCGTATTTTGGCTTTAATTTCAGGTGAAAATAAAGACAAAAATTCTCCAACATTTGGATAATTTTTTATTAAGTTAGTTCTACGCTTTTAATTAGAATTAATTTTAATTATTCAAATGTTGGAGAATTTTTCTCTTTATTTTCAACTGAAATTACAGCTAAAATACGACGTTTAGAACGTCTCATGATTAAACATAATAGACATTCAATCTCTCGTATATTTAACAGTATATGTTTAGAATATATATATATATATATATATATATATATATATATATATAGTCATCCGCAGACAGATCTGTATCACAGCTTATCAGTACGGTTAGACTCCGATTGCTTTTAACCAGGATTGGGACCCGACCGAAGTGGCGTCAGTCGGCGGTTCTACCTCTGGGCCATGGGCGCACGGTAGAAGAAGGCAGACTTTTTAGCATGTATATTGTCATTATACACGCCCAATAGCCAGAGTGATCTAATTCATTAGTGAATGAGCGATGCGTACCTGCCAGAGTAGCTACTGTTTTTCAAAGTCTCCTGTTCTTCCAGAGTGCTCAATTAGGGTGTGAGAGCGTAAATAGTCATCCGCAGACAGATCTGTTTCACTGTATCACAGCTCATCAGTACGGTTAGATTCCGACTGCTTTTAACCCAGGATTGAAACCCGACCGAAGTGGCGTCAGTCAGACTTTTTAGCATGTATGGTGTCATTATACACGCCCAATAGCCAGAGTACTATATATAAACACTATTTAATTATAAAAAAATCCAGAGTATCTATTCAAATACGAGTATCCATTAAAAATTATGTTCAGAAAATTAAATGATATATATGCGCGTGTGTTATATTTTGAATATGTAAATGCATCTACATAAGTATGATTTTTAAACAACACAAAGAAAATGAAGTCACGTAAATGATCGCCATTTTGAGAAGTAGCTTTCTATCATGAAATATTTTCACGTCTTCTCGCTGTGTAAGAATATGGTACAAATATTTATCGAATAAAATTAATTGAATTTTATTCCACAAATTTTGATTCCATTATTCTTGATGTCGTGATTTTTCCAACATCGATTTCCAAAAATTAAATGAAAAAGTCCTTAAAACAAAATGGAAACATAAAATAGAGAACATTATAAGAAAAAGAATGATTTCCTTTTAAAATAGCTCAAAGTGATTTATGGGCGATTTGAAAAGTAATTCATGTATCAGTCACCTAATGTCTGTCTGTTTAAAAAAAAATTAATGTTAAAATGTTAAGGGATTCCATGCACGAGATGAAAGAAAATGGGACAGCCCAACTGATTTTGCAGAATGCTTTTTAAAATGAAAAGTTTGCTGAGAAAAGTGAGTAAAGACCCAAGGGGGTTGATTTTGTAGAGGACTAAGATATGGTGGATTTCACACTCCACCCACGTCTATTGAACAGGTTAAGAGGCTCATCCCTTGTTCCCTGCTTAGGATGTGGTTTCCGGCTTTCTCTTTTCTAATCTTTTCACTTAATCTTTTTCACGTAGCCCCCTGCACATTAAGTGGCGTTACCGCCTTGCTCGGAGTGATACGATTAAAAAAAAATAAATAAAAATAACGACTCAAATCGAAATATCAGAGAGCCGTGTTCAAATTCCAGTCTAGTTCAATACATTTAGTTACGGGAATACCCTTAGGAAAGATATGAATCCATCTTCTCTTTGGATATGTAGCAGAACGGACTGTGTCATGTAACCTTGATTATTGGCTAGTCTAGGAGAAAAAAATCGGGATACGAAACCAATCAGGAGAAGGAATGCTTCCGTCAGGCTATCATGCCCAGTAAACACTAATGCTGCTGAGTTTACAGTACGTGTGGAGCCCCTACCACCTTAATGGTATACGGGTATCGTGATCGTCAAGGCGCCATTGCTCCAAGAAAAAAAAGTAAAATAGAATTTATTAATCTTTATAAGTCTATAAACATACTTTGAGGTAGCGGTTTCTTTGAATTATTAATGGTGGTTGATAATAAAATGTTCAAGCAGCCATTCATTTCCGATCAGAAGCGTGATAAAGTCCATTTCACTGCTGCTCTTCTTTATAAGTCAATGAAACAAGAGATGTGTGTAATGACATATACTCAAGTCCTGGCTGACCTTCATTAATACAGTAATCTTAGCGCCAGATAGACACTGATGTAGTAGATTTTTGAACCAGTGTATCTTGAGGTAAAAAAAAGTAAAATAATGCATATGTTCTATTGTATTACTAATATCGATAGAATTTATATAAGTTTAAAATTTGCTCAAATAATTCAAGCGTGTAATCATATGAACTGGAATTCGAATTCCTTAAGTAAATGCAAGGAATTCGAATTTCAGTTGAATTCCTTGCATTCACTTACGCACAAATACTTTTGGGAAAGGTATTAATCCGTCTCTTTCCTCCAGTTATGGGTTAAATAATAGAACAGATTGGGTTCTATATCCTTGGCTGGCAACCGGTCTACTGCGGAATAATCTTCTGTCCAATCAGTCATGTCTCGAAAGAGATGTGATGGCACCTAACTGACCGAATCATATGAATATAAAAGCATATTTAAAATAGAATGTAGTAGGTTTGATCAAAATGTATCGGGACTGTAGCTATGGTAATTGAGCTAAAGAGTATTCCACAGGCGAAAAGTGCGCGAAAAGAAACTATTGTAATAGTAGCGACGATTACATTTAACTATTTCGACAGTAAAATGGTGGGACCTAGATGCCAATCTAGTAGCACATTTCATATTTAAAATTTTTTTTTAAATATCTCCAGTTTTATAAACATTTCACGTTTAAAACTTTTGAAAAACATCTCCTATTTCATATTTAACACTTTTGACAAATATCTCCAGTTCTATAAACATTTCACGTTTAACACTTTTGAAAAACATCTCCTATTTCATATTTAACACTTTTGACAAATATCTCCAGTTCTATAAACATTTCACGTTTAACACTTTTGAAAAACATCTCCTATTTCATATTTAACACTTTTGACAAATATCTCCAGTTCTATAAACATTTCACGTTTAACACTTTTGAAAAACATCTCCTATTTCATATTTAACACTTTTGACAAATATCTCCAGTTCTATAAACATTTCACGTTTAACACTTTTGAAAAACATCTCCTATTTCATATTTAACACTTTTGACAAATATCTCCAGTTCTATAAACATTTCACGTTTAACACTTTTGAAAAACATCTCCTATTTCATATTTAACACTTTTGACAAATATCTCCAGTTCTATAAACATTGCACGTTTAAAACTTTTGAAAAACATCTCCTATTTCATATTTAACACTTTTGACAAATATCTCCAGTTCTATAAACATTTCACGTTTAACACTTTTGAAAAACATCTCCTATTTCATATTTAACACTTTTGACAAATATCTCCAGTTTTATAAACATCTCACGTTTAAAACTTTTGAAAAACATCTCCTATTTCATATTTAACACTTTTGACAAATATCTCCAGTTCTATAAACATTTCACGTTTAACACTTTTGAAAAACATCTCCTATTTCATATTTAACACTTTTGACAAATATCTCCAGTTTTATAAACATCTCACGTTTAACACTTTTGAAAAACATCTCCTATTTCATATTTAACACTTTTGACAAATATCTCCAGTTCTATAAACATTTCACGTTTAACACTTTTGAAAAACATCTCCTATTTCATATTTAACACTTTTGACAAATATCTCCAGTTCTATAAACATTTCACGTTTAAAACTTTTGAAAAACATCTCCTATTTCATATTTAACACTTTTGACAAATATCTCCAGTTCTATAAACATTTCACGTTTAACACTTTTGAAAAATATTTCCAATTCTTTAAATAATTTACATTTTTCAGTTTGAACTTAATTTTCCATTATAATTACATATTTTCCAGTGTAAGAATTTTTTTGTCGAAAAGACATGCATGTAGCTTTGTCTGTGCTACATGCTCTATTTTTTTGAAAATTCAAGAATCAGCTCGAACCCGCTAACACCAAGGTTTATTAAACACTGACAACGTAAGAATCGACTGTATAAGAACATACATCTTCCGTTTTCAATTATTCTTGTCATATCAAGTATGAGAAAATGTCTGCAGTTTTTTGTATTTTTTTTTTTTTTTTTTTGTCGGGAGGTTTCATTTTTTTTTTTTTTTATCAAACTAGTTTTCTACTGTGGAATTCAGTTTCTAGTTCTAAAAACGAAATTACTGAGAATTTTTTTCACCTAAAACATATTATATCTTCTTCTTTCTTCTTCTTCTTCTTCTTCTTCTTCTTCTTCTTCTTCTTCTTCTTTGCCACCTTACTCTGTCTTCTCTATTCTTTTTATTAGTCTTATAATTAATCATTAACATCTTTCTTTCTTTTTTCTTTCGTTTTTCTTTCTTTTATTCTTTCTTTCCTTGTTTTTCTTTCTTTCTTTCTTTCATTTTCTTTCCTTTCTCCTTGGCACATTTTCATTATATCTTACCCCAGATGTTAGCAATACATCATTTTTGGTCTGATCTGGCTCTTGCAAAGAAAGAGCATGGCAGAAGTCAGGTACATTCTTCAATAGTCCAGTCCGCCGACCATTTTCTCAGCATCTTTAGCGATGGTTCGTCTATAAGAGTTCCACTTGAAGCTTAGTGTCAGCTTGAGTCCTAATCGACGTTGCAGACCAGGAGTCCTATTGAAAATTCAGCCATTCATGATAACTGGAGAAAAATGGCACGCTTATTTTATAAGACGAAAAATTCCAACAGCCATAACTATTCCAGACGGCATTTGTAGTTGCTACAAAAGGGTACATTACTTATCCACTCTCTATTTTCTCTCAATTCCTTTACAAAGCTTACGCATGCGCGCACACACCCACAGGCGGGTGAACACTATTCAAGAACTTAATTCAAGCAAACAGCGTTTATTTCGCGTTCCAGTCTGTGCCATCGCTCTGTGCATACGAACATAAATATACCGATTTCTTCGCTTTTCTTTGTGCTAATCGATACTATTTATCCATCAACCTAGCTATTATGAATAATTTTCGCTGTCTTACCAGTACCAATTACTGCCACGTCATTTCTAATAGTTTTCGCTTTACTATCAATAAATGTGCGTTGTGGCGAAGTGGATATCGGCTCGGAACGAGAAATCGGGGAGCCGAGTTCGAATTCCAGTTGAATTCCTTGCATTCACTTACGTGCAATACCTTGGGAAAGGTATTAATCCGTCTATTCCTTCCAGTTATGGGTTAAATAACAGGACAGATTGAGTTCTATAGCTTTGGTCGGCAACCAGTCTACCGCAGAAAGCAATGGCAACCTACTGCGGGATAATCTTCTGCTCAGTCAGTCATGTCTATTTCGAGACATGATCGCCCAAGCGTGTATCACGTATGGCACTTAACTGACTGACTGATCGATAAACGCTTCCCGGTATGCTTTAGTATGCGGGTTACAGAAAAGTCCTCCACTCAAACCAACAAAAAATAATTCTGAGGTTTATTCCGATTTTGAGAAATGGGTTAGTCGAGAACTTTTCATCGCCCCCCCTCATAGAAATTATATTTACATTTGAATAATCATCTACCTGGAAAACTGTTTTATTTTGATAATTTATCTTTGTCTTATTTATCTATATCAATCTTTTAATCTAGTTTAGTGTTTTATCTATTTTCGTTTCTCTTGTTACATATCAATTTGTTTCTCTTGTTACATATCAATTTGTCAAAGTTTTTTATTTATTTCACTTTCTTTATTTAACTGTTCTAGTATTTGTCTAGATTTTTTAGATGAGGTAGTATTTCCTGTATTTGGACTATTGTCTTTGTTGCCATTTGTACGACGTTTCGGCCGTTATACTCTCCGGCCTTCTTCAGGTGCTAGGAATTTCGAACTGAACCCTTTATTATGATCACTGGGGTATATGAACTTCATTTCTTGCGGGAAGGCTCGGTTGGAAGTCATGAGTTATCTCCCTAACCCTGCAAGTTATTTGTTCACCACTGCTGTAGCCTGGTATTGAACTCACACCTCTAAGAGTCAAGTCAGGAACTTTCAATCTCTATGCAGTCATCTGTTTCAAACTCATTATCTATTTAAGTTCTTCCATTTTTATTTGATTGATCGATCGATCGATCTATCTATCTATCCCAGTCTGTTCATATCTATCTATCTATCTATCTATCTATCTATCTATCTATCTATCTATCTATCTATCTATCTATCTATCTATCTATCTATCTATCTATCTATCTATCCCAGTCTGTTCATATCTATCTATCTATCTATCTATCTATCTATCTATCTATCTATCTATCTATCTATCTATCTAGTTACGTCTGTTCCCACCCGTAGCTACTAGACTGAATACATACAGGTGATTGCTTATAGCTACCCATCAATTTTATTTCTTGTGTCGTACCTAATAAGCATCGTGCTGGTCAGGGAGAGTAATTAAAAGAAACAATTGTTCCGGATCTTGTAATTTGATATACAAGAGTAACCTTTTAAATCATTATTCTACCGCCATTGTATACCTGTCAGTTAGTCTCTGTGGCTGTATGCTTGTCTATTTATTTCTCGATTACGACACACTATCTTCTGATTGATTCGATTTTACAGGTTATTTGCATGTCATTTAAAGCCAGTGATGGTCTTTTTATTTATTTATTTATTTTTTTTTTTATAATAATAATTTAATGATACAATTCATACTAGCTAAAACAAAATACAGCTAGAGAAAAAGTGGATACGTAACTTTCTCAAGGCTATTTGCGGGTAAAGAATATAACAAACCTAACCGGAATTGGAACACCTCTCGCCGATTAATAATTCCGAACCATTATTTTTTACACTACCCGTACATCTAAGCTTATAACACCACTGGTATTCCCAAGCGATCACCCATCTAGGTACTGACGAGACTCGACGTTGCTTAACCTCTGTGGTCATATGGGAACAGGTATTTCAATGTCATATGGCAGCAAAAACGGAAGCATTTACTTGGTTAGGAAATAGATAAATACAGATCTTTTTAACTTGAATCTAGAAGCATTTGCAGGATTCTGGAATAGGTAAATGCTGCTCATTTATATATGAGTCTAGAAGCATTTATTTGGTCTACGAAATTCACTTTATTCTGGAATAGGTAAATACTGATAATTGATATATGTGTCTAGAAGCATTTATTTGGTCTACAAAATTCACTTTATTCTGGAATAGGTAAATACTGGTCATTTATATATGAGTCTAGAAGCATTTATTTGGTCTACAAAATTTACTTTATTCTGGAATAGGTAAATACTGGTCATTTATATATGAGTCTAGAAGCATTTATTTGGTCTACAAAATTTACTTTATTCTGGAATAGGTAAATACTGGTCATTTATATATGAGTCCGGAAGCATTTATTTGGTCTACAAAATTTACTTTATTCTGGTATAGGTAAATACTGATAATTGATATATGTGTCTAGAAGCATTTATTTGGTCTACAAAATTCACTTTATTCTGGAATAGGTAAATACTGGTCATTTATATATGAGTCTAGAAGCATTTATTTGGTCTACAAAATTTACTTTATTCTGGAATAGGTAAATACTGGTCATTTATATATGAGTCTAGAAGCATTTATTTGGTCTACAAAATTTATTTATTCTGGAATAGGTAAATACTGGTCATTTATATATGAGTCTAGAAGCATTTATTTGGTCTACAAAATTTACTTTATTCTGGAATAGGTAAATACTGGTCATTTATATATGAGTCTAGAAGCATTTATTTGGTCTGCAAAATTTACTTTATTCTGGAATAGGTAAATACTGGTCATTTATATATGAGTCTAGAAGCATTTATTTGGTCTGCAAAATTTACTTTATTCTGGAATAGGTAAATACTGGTCATTTATATATGAGTCTAGAAGCATTTATTTGGTCTACAAAATTTACTTTATTCTGGAATAGGTAAATACTGGTCATTTATATATGAGTCTAGAAGCATTTATTTGGTCTACAAAATTTACTTTATTCTGGAATAGGTAAATACTGGTCATTTATATATGAGTCTAGAAGCATTTATTTGGTCTACAAAATTTATTTATTCTGGAATAGGTAAATACTGGTCATTTATATATGAGTCTAGAAGCATTTATTTGGTCTACAAAATTTACTTTATTCTGGAATAGGTAAATACTGGTCATTTATATATGAGTCTAGAAGCATTTATTTGGTCTGCAAAATTTACTTTATTCTGGAATAGGTAAATACTGGTCATTTATATATGAGTCTAGAAGCATTTATTTGGTCTGCAAAATTTACTTTATTCTGGAATAGGTAAATACTGGTCATTTATATATGAGTCTAGAAGCATTTATTTGGTCTACAAAATTCACTTTATTCTGGAATAGGTAAATACTGGTCATTTATATATGAGTCTAGAAGCATTTATTTGGTCTACAAAATTTACTTTATTCTGGAATAGGTAAATACTGGTCATTTATATATGAGTCTAGAAGCATTTATTTGGTCTACAAAATTTATTTATTCTGGAATAGGTAAATACTGGTCATTTATATATGAGTCTAGAAGCATTTATTTGGTCTACAAAATTTACTTTATTCTGGAATAGGTAAATACTGGTCATTTATATATGAGTCTAGAAGCATTTATTTGGTCTGCAAAATTTACTTTATTCTGGAATAGGTAAATACTGGTCATTTATATATGAGTCTAGAAGCATTTATTTGGTCTGCAAAATTTACTTTATTCTGGAATAGGTAAATACTGGTCATTTATATATGAGTCTAGAAGCATTTATTTGGTCTACAAAATTTACTTTATTCTGGAATAGGTAAATACTGGTCATTTATATATGAGTCTAGAAGCATTTATTTGGTCTACAAAATTTACTTTATTCTGGAATAGGTAAATACTGGTCATTTATATATGAGTCTAGAAGCATTTATTTGGTCTACAAAATTTACTTTATTCTGGAATAGGTAAATACTGGTCATTTATATATGAGTCTAGAAGCATTTATTTGGTCTGCAAAATTTACTTTATTCTGGAATAGGTAAATACTGGTCATTTATATATGAGTCTAGAAGCATTTATTTGGTCTACAAAATTTACTTTATTCTGGAATAGGTAAATACTGGTCATTTATATATGAGTCTAGAAGCATTTATTTGGTCTACAAAATTTATTTATTCTGGTATAGGTAAATACTGGTCATTGATATATGAGTCTAGAAGCATTTATTTGGTCTACAAAATTTATTTATTCTGGAATAGGTAAATACTGGTCATTTATATATGAGTCTAGAAGCATTTATTTGGTCTGCAAAATTTACTTTATACTGAAATAGGTAAATACTGGTCATTGATATATGAATCCAGAAGCATTTATTGGGTCTACAGAATTTACTTTATTCTGGAATAGGTAAATACTGGCCATTTACATATGAGTCTGGAATCATTTATTTAGATTCTTAATATTTAAATGCTGATCATTTATATTTGATTTTGGAAGAATTCACTGGAGTCTGGAATAGGTAAATGTTGGTTTGTAATATTTGAGTCTAGAAGCATTTACATTGTTTGATAATAGGCGAATGCTGGTCATTTACTTTTGAGGCCGGAAACACTGATTTGGTCCGGGAATAGTTAAATGTTTGTTATTTATATTTGTGTCTAAAAGCATTTACTTGGTTGCGACTGGTCGTTTATATTTCAATCTGGCATCATATACTTTATTCGGGAATAGATAAATACTAGTCATTTCGTTTTTAGTTTTTTTGTTCTCGAGTAGGTAAATGCCGGTCATTTTTATTTAAATGTAGAAGCATTTTCATGTTTAGGGAATCAGTAAATTCTTGCATATTTGAGTTCAAAAGCATTTATTTCGTTAGGGCACAGTTAAATACTGATCATTTATATTTGTCTCTAGAAGCATTTGCTGAGTTGTGGAATAGGTAAACGCTGATCATGTATATTTAAGACTAGAAAATTTACTCTGTTCGGTAATAAGCAAATGCTGGTCGCTCATATGTTTCAAGAAGCATTTACTTGGTGCTGGAATGGGTAAATGCTTTTCATTTATATTTCAGTCTAGAAGCATTTACCACTGAAGGTATTTCATTCGGCGTATTTTAGGGACCATCAAAGGTGCAGGAAACGTTGTATTAGAAACACTAAGAACCCACTGAAAAAACAAAATTGTTTCAAGCAAATTTGTAACGTTAATGAATCTACTCAAATTTAAAAAAAATATACATGAGTATAGTTTGTGAGTCTTGAGAGTTAAAAACTTTACTCTGGCGTGTATATGCCCTATCTATATATATATATATATATATATATATATATATATACTACCGGCCATAATTACGTAAATTCAGTTTACGACGAAAAAGACATTTGATACCGATACCAGGAAATCAAAATTTGACTTACATCCATTCATTTTTCTTTGAGTCTACGGTTTCGCTTTAACTGGAGACAATTATTGCTTTTTAGTCTTTCGTGCCAGCGTCCAAAGAGTCTGAGCTCCAGGACCGTGGATTAGTTTTAAAGCTTTCATTACACCAGAGCAACGCCAGGCTATACTGCTAGTATATATAATCATCGGCTGTTTCTATCTGTCTATCGAGCTTAGGATGTTTAAAAATTATATTACTGTCAAAATGTGGATATAACAACACCGGAAAAATAACATCTTTGAAAATGACGTGTAAAAAGGCTGTTTGAATGAAAGATTGTTGCCCATATATATATATATATATAAAAAGTTGTTTCTATTTATCTTGGAATGTTTCTATTTATCTATATTTCTATCGAACTATCTATCTATTTATCTTAGTTTGATCTATTTATCTTAGGTTGTTTATATCTGCCTATCAATCTTAGGCTCTATCTAATCTGTCGATCTATCTGTCTATCTTAGGATGTTTGTATCTATCTATCTAGTATATGTTATTTTTGTTCTTTTTACTTATATCAATATCTTCTTTCTTTTTTTATTTTCTGTTCCTGTATTTCTAATATTCCCTAGCTTTCCTTTCTGTCCTCAGCCACTGATTCGTATCCTTTTTTTCTTTCATAGCAGTCAAATAAAACAATTTTGAAAAGCCCTAGCCTATCGCCACACCATTCCTAAAGCCCCTTCCTCTGGCAATTTCAGTGGAATTAGATTAGATGCCGTGCACAAATGCTCATTACCACCTCCCCAACACTATCCCAAATTTCCTCCACCCTGCAACCTTTCACAAATCTTTCTTTTTCTCCTTTGACGAACAGATGTCGGACATAATGCCACCAACACCACCAACATGGCTACTGTAAGTCTCTGCAACTTAATTATTTGCCCATCCAGACTTGTGCCTGGTTTGGGCACACCATAAAAGCACCCTATGTGGTCGACATTGCTCTCTCAAGCAAGCCATGTTATACTGTGTACTGACGATAATGAGACCTCCATTGTTACAGGCGACATATATTTTCTCAAGAGTAGCAGGCGTGTGTGTAAAACCGGTGACGCAGAGAACGAAGTGTGTGCAACGAACAAGAGAGCATCGTCATCATCATCATCATCATCATCATCATCACAGCGTATCGTGGCTGTGGATGGGGATTAGGTGAATGCTCTCTCTTCTCTATTCTCATACACATATTAATATTATTTAAAGCTTTACACCTCATGTATATTCAGCTAAATATTTTGCATCTGTCTATCTAACGTAAATGCAAGAAAGACAAACTAGTTTTAGTCGTCAAAGCAAAAACTATTCTTTCATTTTAAACAAAGGAAATTTACACCTCGCTATTTTTCTTTCGGGATTTTTTCAGTCATTTGCCCCCAAGCAAGGCAGCAAAACCACTATATCGCAACGGGCTATTGAGTGTGAGAGAATAAGAGAGAACATTGTCAAAAACGTTATTAAGTAGAGTGAACAGTAAGTATTAAAGAGACAGACATTAACAATTGACATTGCATTTAAATATTTGAATATCAAAGTCGGCTTGAAATCAAAATGTCGGAAGAGAATTCTACAAGCAAGTTGCGCCAGCGAAGAATTTCTAAATGTATATCTTACGGTTTCAACTGTGAAATGATAAGAGCTTACAGCTAATTTTTTTTAATCGTATCACCCCAAGCAAGGCGGGGGTGATACGATTAAATAATCTGATGTGCAGGGGGCTACATATGAGTGATAAGATTGGAAAAGAGAAAGCCGGAAACCACATCCTAAACAGGGAACAAGGGATGAGCCTCTTCACCTGTTCAATAGACGTGGATGGAGTGTGAACCGGGCGATAGTTTAGTCTATCTACTCCAATTGAAAAAAAAAAAAGAGTGAGAAGCTTGGAAAAGAGAAAAAACCGGAAACCGCATCCTAAACAGGAAACACGGGATGAGCTCTTCACCTGTTCAATAGACGTGGATGGAGTGTGAACCGGGCGATAGTTTAGTCTATCTACTCCAATTGAAACAAAAAGAGTGAGATGATTGGAAAAGAGAAAAAACCGGAAACCGCATCCTAAACAGGAAACACGGGATGAGCCTCTTCACCTGTTCAATAGACGTGGGTGGAGTGTTAACCGTGCAATAGTTTAGTCTATCTACTTCAATTGAGTCTATCTACTCCAATTAATCTCTAGGACTAAGTTTAAATATATAAAATCTACTTACTCTGGAGGGGAGTTCATTAGAACAATTAAGCTGAAAATATTACTATTTTGTTTGGATTCACGTTTAACTAGAATTTTTAAGCTTCACCCGAGACAATCAGCCAGCCGGTCAAACAGAGTCATTTATTTACAACCAATTCTGATAATACCGATTAGCCCAAGAGATGTGTACGCACTTTAGCAATTTAATTTTTGATTATTCATCGTGGGATGTGTTAATTTCAATACCCTGACAGCCGAGATATATTTATGAATGCCCAAAATGCTCTACAGGCTATTCTGCCAATGATAAATTTTAAGCGAGAAAAATAGATTAATTTAGGTCCGATAAAATCTTGAACTTCGACAGAACTGACAGGAAACGAAGTGTATATACACTTGAAAACAATACATGCTATGGATCTACTCACAATCAGGCTGACCATGATGACAATCATTTTGAGAAGGAAATAAGTATTTGGTGATTCTGAATATAACCATGATAGCCTATCTTTTCTTTAACGTCGCGTCGCTCCAGAACGTTGGCAAACTCGACTCTCTACAGATTTTTTTATCATTTCACCCCAAGCAAGGCAGTTTTGCTGCCACTGTTGCGCTGGGGGTTACATAGGGGAAAGTGATGAGAAAGAGGGGTAGGTTATAGTGGGTGTCAGGAGAAGGGTAATAGAAGGAGTGTGGAGTGAACGGAGAAAAGAGCTTGAGAGAAAGGATGCAAATTGCTGAGATAGGAGATGACTATTGACCTTACATTTAAATTCCTGGAGATTGTAGCTGTCGGGGAAGCAAATATACGGAAGGGAATTCCACGGGCGGGAAGTGCGAGAGTAGAAATTGCGGTTACATTTCATCGATTTCCCTGTAAATGGTGGGACCCAGTTGCTAGTCTAGTAGCTCATGTAAATTCATACATAGGGGGCACTAGTGAGCTAAGTTCATTAAAGCAGAAACCGTGAAAATATTTGTAGAAGATGCACAGGGAAGCCACATCACGCCGGTGAGAGAGCGACTGCAGCTGAGTTGCCAAATCGGTATCAATCACATTGAAGATTATCCGTTGGATTTTGTCAAAAACCCCAGGTGAATAGCAGGGGCAACTCAACCAGATGTGGCAGCAGTATTCAATACACGGGCGTATGGTCGATTTATATATGTGCAGTGTGGTTTCACACGGGAAAAATTTCCTTGCCCTGGACAGTGAACCGACCTTCTTCGCAGCGGATTTAGCTATGGATTCAATATAGTCATTCCACTTGAGGTCTGCTGAGGGTGTTAGGCCAAGGAGGCTAGTGTTTTTCTCTCAGGAAGGCTAGCCTGAACTATGCTAATGGGAGGGGTAGGAGCGATTGTCTATGATGGTTGATAGATAGCAGCTTTATTATATGTTTTGCCATGCATCTTAGGAAACAAAGCGGAGTGGTTTTCTGTTGCTTTCTCTACGGCTTTAAATTCAGTGTTTTCTTTTTCTTAGATTTGTTACAACAAAACCCACAGAACCCGGTCTACCTAGGGATTTAACCTATAGCTTGGGACGGGAGAGCAAAACGACGCATTTATTCCTTTCACAAGGGCATTAGTGCGATAGCAAAAGCAAAAGATTAACCCAGAATTTTTGTGCCGATATCCGTTACACTAACCGAACGTCTACATATTTGTGTGCATTAAAATGAAGTGAAAAGGATCTGACTTTACATATTTCTCTGGATAATAAACCGAGAAACTTATGTAAGCAAAAAAATTTCAATTGGCAGCAGATCTTGTAGAATACCTACAATCTGTTGTGAACCTCGGCAACAAGTTACTTGCTCATTTTAATACCTCTAAAACGGAATTGTTCTCTAATAGCCATCTTGAGCTGTTTTGACATCCATTATCATGGCTGATGCTATCCTTCAATAGAACAACGCTCTCTTGGGCTATCGTTTTTCAATGAAGTGGGATGATTATAGTATTTACATTATTCGTACTATTGTCCTCATCTTTGTTGCCATTTGTACGACTGCTACTGTACAAATGGCATTCATGAGTTATCTCTCTTTAAGTAACTTACAGGGTTAGAGGGAGATAACTCATGACTATTAGAAGAGGCTCTAGGCAAGGAATAAGAATGATATACTCCATTGATTGTAGAAAAAGGTTCGGTTCGAAAGTCCTAGCACTCGACTAAGGCCGGACCGTACAACAGCCGAAACCTCGTACAAATATCAACAAAGATGAGGGCAATAGTCCGAATAATGTAAATACTACCTCATCTCAGAAATATAGACAAAAATGGAATGATTATATTGAATCATTTGCTAAGTCTGCTGCTAGGAAAATCGATTCACTAGACAATTTTCCTTGCCTGAATCTATCTTGCACATTTATAAGTCTACTATTCGTCTATGCATTGAATATTGCTGGCACATCTGGCCTGGTGATTCTTTTATTTGTCTAGAAAATATTGATATTATTCAAAGAATAATCAACAATGTTACCCGTCCTGACCTGGCAGCTAGGTTTCACTCATTTTCCCGCCGCCGTAATGTAGTTTCCCTTCGCTCCTTCTATAAATATTTTCATGGTAATTGTTCTGATGATCTTTCCTCGTTGGTACTTCAACTTCACGAATTTAAACGCAATGCTATGTGAGCATGTTTAGGTCGCATAATTTATATGTTTAGGTTTAATAATTTATATGTTTAGGTTTCATAATTTATGTTTAGGTTGCATGATTAATATATTTAGGTTTCATAATTTATATGCTTAGGTTGCATGATTAATATGTTTAGGTTTCATAATTATTATGTTTAGGTCACATAATTTATATGTTTAGGTCGCATAATTTATATGTTTAAGTCTCATAATTTATGTTTAGGTCGCATAAATTATATGTTTAGGTTTCATAATTTATATGTTTAGGTCT
The DNA here is from genome assembly GCA_037127315.1 of Ascarosepion bandense. Taxonomy (NCBI): domain Eukaryota; kingdom Metazoa; phylum Mollusca; class Cephalopoda; order Sepiida; family Sepiidae; genus Ascarosepion; species Ascarosepion bandense. The sequence continues at coordinate 2,492,048 of JBBBDQ010000559.1, forward strand.
CATAATTTATATGTTTAGGTCGCATAATTTATATGTTTAGGTCGCATAATTTATATGTTTAGGTCTTATAATTACACTGCTGAAATGGTCAGCTGTAACTCCAAGTTCTATGCTAACATTTTCTTCTCTCGCACCTTTCACGTGTGGAAACCGCTTCCAATTTCTTGCTTTCCAGTCAACTTTGATCTTCAGTAATTTACATTCAATGTTAATCGTACATCTTCTGTCTATTCGACACCTGTCTTTTATTGTTTTCTCTGTTTATTTCACTCTCAGTAACCGTTGTATCGTAGTAACATTATTTCCTTTCTTGGGGTGACATGATTAAAAAATATCCCTCAAGTGTTTGACTAATATACAATTAAATCTTTCTAAAAATGTTCCAATAGTATTTCATTTAGCAGGCTGCTAGGAGCCAGTAGTGATGTGTGGTTCTCGGTCAGGTATGTATTGTCAACCAAAAGTTCCTTGCCGTTTCTTATTTATTAGTTTTGGTTGTTTTGTTTTATGACATATTAAGCTCAGTGGATTATTTAATATCGACAAGGTTTATATGGTAGGTTTTTATTAATAGAATATGTATTTTTTGTAAGAAATCTGTTTGTAGATTAGGTTTCATTGACGTATTTTGCAAAGAGGGTTTTTTATCGAGAGTCAAATGTATTACTAGTAATATTTTTTTCACAAATGTATTGCTGGTATTTTTTAAATGAATTCCTGGTATTTTTAAATATGTATTGCTGGTAATTTTTTAATATAAAGCTGGCATTTTTACTATAAAAATTTATTTAATATTTCCATGGTGGATGACCCCAGTTTGGGGATAACTATTTGCCCATAACCGGGACACTTACAGATGCTACCACCCTTGGTCAGAGTAGACCTTGAAACAACAGCAATTGAGAGGTGATTTCACGTTCCTCAAAGCCCTCCATGCTACTGGATGTGGTCTATCGTCACACCCAGAACGACTGATTTATTTTTTAAAAAAAAAGATATAGTGTGGATTTGACATTCCGTTAGTTCTCAAGTAATCCTAATCGGGACCTTTTTCCAACTCGCCTCTCGCTGCGCAATGCATTTGTGGTCAAAATCAGATGGGTGACCAAGTGTCTCCCTGCCAAGTCGCTGTATGGTATCCCTGGCCACCCGCACATCATGAGTACCAGCATTGTCATGGAGAAAAATTACATCCTTGCATTTAATTACTCCTAGCTCTTTCTGCTCTAATGCCTGTTACACACGTCCCAATTGCCGCAGACACAGATCGGTGGTGTTGTTTTGGCCGGTTGGTAGCAGCTTATAGTGCACCACTTGTCGACTAGCGACAAGAATTCGACAAAGCACAAAATTATAAATTTTACTAAGTCGATTTTGATTGAAGATTTTGAACAGTAGTAGTGGATAATGACTCAGACAACGGTTGGTTTTCTGTGGATGAAGAGAGAAAAATTATTTCTGATTAAGTTTGTGCTTTAACTGAATGATAACAAGGAAAATAAGGTTCTATATTGGCCATCTTAAAAAGTAATACTTTACCATAAGAATGAGGAGGGACTATTTAGATACAGACCGCCGACACAGTAGCAGCGAATGACTGAGTAAGACATTCTTCATTAGCAATTAACACAATTTTATATCAGTATTACGAATATGTGAATCGCCTGCAATATTTATTAGCAAATATCCATTTAAAATATTAGAGAGAAACGTGCCAATATCTTAAATAATTAAATATTCTGATAGATTTCAATGGCTACATCATTGCTGAGGTAAGGCTGCGTCAGTATTAATAAATATTATAAAGCTGTGGCTTTGGGTGCGTTTGATAACAAAGATCAGTGCGTGTATTTTATTACTTTCTATCACTTTCAAATGCCACATCACTACCAGATCTGAACGATTATGGCTCTCTACAGTTTTCTATATTTTCTGTTTTTGTTTTTCCTATTTGCTAATTTGACTCCTCTTATGTTGTCCATCGTTTTTCTCAAGTAGGATACTCGATATTTTCCTCCGTTTTTATCGAACTCTTTATACCAAAGGAGTGTTCAATCCTTCCGCTTTTTCTTATTATTTTTCAGATATGTCAGCTGATTTATTTTGATTGTTAGAAACTGTTTAGCATAATAATGATGAAAAAAATTATTTCATGCCACAAATATTTTTTAACTGAATTATATTTCTTGACTCAGTATGAATCAAAGTTGCGCATTATACGGTGAAAATTTCAGATAATAAATGCGTTTGAGCGTATTAACGCATTATTTCTCTATGCACCATCTACCTTCAGAACGTGTGTGAACATAGCTCTCCACACCATCCTATATTTTGCAACTCTAAATAATATTTTTATTCTTACTATCCATCCCTGACCGTCATTCATCATTCGGAACTCGTTAGTTTATTCACTATTTACCTCTTGTCGTCACTATCACCAGTGCGTGCCAAATTCTCTAAGCCCACTTTCCTCATTATTTATCCTAAAAATCTAACTGTCCCTTTCTGATTAAGATTCTAAGTAGCCTTTTTGCTACCATTTTGTACACTTATGCTATGTTCATGGTTTTCTCAGTATCCTCCTGCAGAACCACATGTCTCACCTCAAGTCTACATATTACCTGTCAGGAAATTCACTGCCCTATAAGAGGAAGACAATATATAACGTGTCAGTAATAATTACTCCCACAGAAGAGCGTAAAAAAAAGAAAGGGTTAAACATAAAAGGTTAAACATGTAAAGAAAGCCGAATATATGGTTGCAGCAAGAAAGAAAAGCCCAACAAACGAAATATAAATTGAAGATGACAAAATCAAGTAACCAAATGCAGCTGTCAATTCTACTCCATCAGCTTCTTTTCTTGCACTTCCCGCCAGTGAAGCTCCCTTCCATATACTTACTTTCCTGACGGCTACAAAACCTCCAGGAATTTAAATGCAATCTCAATACCCAACTCTTATCCACTTGACTCCAGTGCTTTCTACATCACCCTGTATATCTTGTTCTTTTACTTTCTCTCTACCTTTGCAACTGTGTTTCCATCCTTCTCTTGCCCTTTCTCTGACACCCCCTGTAACTAGTCCGTCTTTCTCTTCTCTCGTCTAAACTTTTACTCTTATGTAGCCCACTGCGCATCAGTGGCGGTACCGCCTTGCTTTGGGTTAAAAAAAATACAAACATTTTAAAAATCTAGGAAGTGATTTAACAGCGGATAGAAAATGCGATACCCAAATCCCAAGGCTCACTGGGACAGCGAAAAATGTCTTCCAACAACTAAACAAAGTATTATGAAACATGAAATTTTCGTTAGAAACTAAGAAAAGAATACTGAACTGTTATGCAATATTGGCTGTCTTATATGGCAGTGAATTCGCGACACATACTGAAGGTAAAATAGAGAGGAAAGCAATGCATGACATACCTAACAAGCTTCTGTAAATGGTTTACAGAACAAGGATTAGGAGGGTTAGCAAAAGGACAAAATTTACTCAAACCTACAAAGGACAGAAAATTGTAGAGTACCGCCTTGTGAACGGACGCAGCACAGAGACGAAGAATGTTGCTTTGACCTGTATTTAGAATAGCATTTTTGTCGTTATATATATATATATATATATATATATATATAATAGTCATCCACATACAAGCCCGTTTCGCTGTATCACAGCTCATCAGTGTGGCTAGACATATCCACTTGCTTCTGGTCGGGATCGAAAGTCGACCGATTTGGTGTTCGTCGGAGTCCCTATACAGACGCCAGTATATATATATATATATATATATATATATAAAACTTAGGAAGATTAGCCGATTACGCTACGAGGATTTCGGCATCGTCAGGCGTTACGGATTAACTCATTTCCTAACGCTCAATTATGAACGCACAACAAGAATTTTAAGACGAATAACAGGAAGTTTAAAATAAGGAAAAGAGTTCGTCAAGACTAGAGAAATATATTGTACATATTTTAATTCGGGTTTGTACTAACCAAATGTATTTTCTTATGTGTACACATCTGGACATTATCTTGGACCTTTCATTTAGCAATCTTTCTTGTTCTGGAAAATATGCTATAGCCAAAATAAAAATATAGCGTTTGGATATCACTTTTTAATTATCCTGTTCCCTCATTAGAGCGAGTTGTGACTCAAGGTCAGTTTTTTTTTTATGTAGAAAACACAAGCGTGAACGCTTGGGCCACTGATCAAAGAGTACGCAGCCCCTGTTTACGCGGTAACTGGGTACAAAGCTTGCCTTAGCATATCTAAACTTGTCTTAGCATGTCTAAGCTTGTCTTAGCATGTCTAAGCTTGCCTTAGCATATCTAAACTTGTCTTGGCATGTCTAAGCTTGCCTTAGCATATCTAAACTTGTCTTGGCATGTCTAAGCTTTCAAATTTTTCTCTTTTTCTTTTTGTATATTGAGCTTTTTTAATACATCTGTTTCCGATTTGACTCTGACCAATAACTGTTTATATATATATATATATATATATATATGAATATATATATATGATATATATATATATATATATATATATATATATATATATATATATTCATATATATATATATTCATATATATATATATATATATTCATAGATATATATATTCATATATATATATATATATATATATATTCTGTGTATAACTATTTTGGGTAGCAGTATATATTCATTAGTACCCTTATATTCTTAATTATGTGCATGTATGAGTGTGCGTGGATGTAATTTTAAACGTGTCACTTAGTGCATGCATATTTCAGGTAATGTATGTGAAAGTTGTGGTGCAGTGGATATCGGCTCGGAACGAGAAATCGGGGAGTCGAGTTCGAACTCAAGTTGAATGCCCAGCATTCACTTACGCAAAAATACCCTTGGGAAAGGTATTAATAAGTCCCTTCCCTCCAGTTATGAGTTAAATAACTGGACAGATTAGGTTCTATAGCCTTGGCTGGCAACCAATCTACCGCAGAAAGTAATGGGTACCTACAGGGATAATCTTCTGCCCAGTCATGTCTCTTTCGAGACATGATTGCCCAAGCGTGTATCATGTATGACACTTAACTGACTGATATGTGTGCGTGAATGTGATTGTGCATGTGTCTCTGCATCCTTTCATTACTGTCTTTGCTTGCATATCATTGCGTCCGTGTATACGTCTGCTTGATTTATGAGTTCCTGTGTGAGTATGCGTGTATGCGAGAAAGACTGTGCGTGTGTATGTGTATGCATGCATTTGCGTGCATGTGTGCGTTTGTAAGTTCATGCGTGTGTGTAAGAGAGAGCGAGAGAGAGAGAGAGAGCATGCGTGTGTGTGTTTGTGTTGTGTTGCGCATGCGTCTCAGCCAGTGTTGTTATGCCCTTTTGATTCAACTTTTGATTTCTGATAAAAGCGACGTCGACCAGTTCCTGATCAACGAATGACCTTCAGGCAAGCCCAGGCAGCAGTTGGCACAATAAAATGTCAACGGTCTCAGCAGTTGAAAGTCGAGAGGCTTTACATGTCAGTCGGAAAGAGCCTGCTCCAGCCAAACATCCTTGATTACCTCCCCTGTCTTCCAATTCTGACACCTAACAACGTCCCAAGAATTACAGGCGAAAAGGTTAAGATATATGCGATAGCAAGAAGTAATTAATATTTCTTTAAGGTTTACTCCTTCATGTCTTGCTACCTTTTCTTTCTCAATTTCTTCTTTTTTTTTTTTTCATTTTTATCATTTGAACTTTTTTCTTCTTTTTTATTTTCTGTTATTTTTTCTTTTCTTTTTTTTCTTTTTGACGTTTTTAATCCAATTTTTAAGTGCGTGTGTAAATAACTTAATCTTTTATTTTCGTCTTCTTTCTTTTTTTAAATTGGTGATTGCTATTTGTTTACTTTTTATTTTTTTATTTTTTTCTTTGGTCGTGTTTCGCTTATCGCTGCGTGCGAGTACTTTTTCTCTCTACTTTTTACCTTGTTCGAAAATTCATGCTGACTTTTGGGGGACAGAATAAAAATATGTTTAAATTAAAGAAACTTTAAATATAGTTCACAATAAAGGTGATAATCATTACCATCGGAGACAAGTTATTTTAGTCCAAGAATTAAATTCCACCAAATATAAAGTACTGGCAATTTAAACTACATACTGTCTTCTTAAATCCAGTGATTTTTACTGCTTATATGTTACACTGGGGAGTCTTGTGACACAGGACGGGAAAGTGCAACAATGTGAACCGAAGGCGCATTGGCATGGCCAAGGACGCATTTTTGGCCCGGTTCACACTCCACCCACCTCTTTTGAACAGGTGAAGAGGCTTATCCCTTGTTCCCTGTTTAGGATGTGGTTTCCGGCTTTCTCTTTTCCAATCTTCTTACTCTTTTCTTTTCTTTTTTTTTTTTCTCAATTGGAGTAGATAGACTAAACTATCGCCCGGTTCACACTCCACCCACGTCTATTGAACAGGTGAAGAGGCTCATCCCTTGTTTCCTGTTTAGGATGAGGTTTCCGGTTTTTTCTCTTTTCCAATCTTCTCACTCTTTTTTTTTTCAATTGGAGTAGATAGACTAAACTATCGCCCGGTTCACACTCCACCCACGACTATTGAACATATGAAGAGCTCATCCCTTGTTTCCTGTTTAGGATGCGGTTTCCGGTTTTTTTCTCTTTTCCAATCTTCTCACTCTTTTTTTTTTTTTTCAATTGGAGTAGATAGACTAAACTATCGCCCGGTTCACACTCCACCCACGTCTTTTGAACAGGTTAAGAGGCTCATCCCTTGTTCCCTGTTTAGGATGTGGTTTCCGGTTTTCTCTTTTCCAATCTTTTTACTCTTACGTAGCTCCCTGCGCATCAGTGGCGTTACCGCCTTGCTCGGGGTGATATGATTAAAAAGAAAAAGCTAAGAATTTTATTGGGAGACAAGAAGCTTTCGTTGGAAACAAAGTAAAGAGTACTGGTCTGTAATGAGATATCTGTCCTTCTATCTGTCCTTCTAATACTAGACAATCTTCTCAATGATGAAAGAGAGACTCGAAGCAACAGAAATGTAGTTTTACAGAAGGTTACTAAGCATACCATAGACCAAATATGTGAGCAACGACGAGGTTTTAGAGAGAATACAGACGAAAAGGAAACTTATATTTCACATCAGAAATAGAGAGCTGAAGTTTCTGAGAAACGTAATTAAAGAAGGCTTGGAGAATATAATGCTCACGGGACAGAAGAAAGAGAGAGAGAGAGAGTGGAAAGCAATGCGAGACATACGCGATGGCTTGAGTAAATGGATGGTGTAGCGAGATTTGATACAGATACCAAGAGGGGAAAATGTTAAGAGTGACGAGGGATAGGGGTAAGTAGAGGACCATGATCGCCTCCGTCCCGAAATGACACGGCACTTAAAGAAGAAGATATGTTATACTGGATACTCTCGGTGGTGGTTAAAGCCACAGACACACTACGCTAGTGCAGTGGTTTTTGTATGCCTATGTCTAAACGCTTTTGAATTTAAAGTTATCCTTGCTTAGACTTGTTATCAACCAAACCTAGAGAATTCAGTCAGCTCTGAAGAATGGTTTAATTTTGATTCCCGTGCCGATAACTGCTACGATATGCACACATCTATACTTGAAAAAGTAAACGCTTTCTCTATCTGCGGCAGAACTCACGCCATTACACCACATCCAAGGGGCTAGATGATTTTATCAAGTCACTATCTCTAGAATAACTGTCAATCAAGGTTATGAAATTCAGTCTGCTCTGCTATTTAACCCACAAACAGGGAAGAAAAGATGGATTCATACCGTGCCCAAGGTTATATGTAAGTGAATGTAACGGATTCGTACAAGGATCTTTGATTTCTTATTCCGAACCACAATCCACTACACCACACGCACATCCTATACCTAAACTTGGCAACATTTAAATACATTGTGAATGAATGTATTGTCTGAAAAGAAAAGCAATAAAACGTTATCTTTCGTTTGATGAGTGCTTTTTTTTCCATTTCGTTTATCCATTTTCTAAAACCGAATCTTAATAAAAATTATATTTGTTATATTTCTGTCAAGAATAGAATTTTTTTCTAGCCGGCTCAAAAGCTTCTTTTTGTCTATCAAAGATTGGCTTCCAACGAATGCATCAAGAAAACGTCAGGAAGCCATTTTAACGTAGTTATCTACTTCTTAAAAAAAGAACTCAACATCGGTTCGAGAAATCCACAATTTCAGTTGTCATATTTACTATTCTCAAAGATATTATGGGCGGCGAACTAACAATTTCACTGAGTCAAACAAGACTTGCTACTGAAAGCATAACACCAGCGTGGAAAGGCTATGTTCCTAGCACAGCGAGGCTGTGTTCCTAATATGGCGAAGCTGTGTTCCTGACATGGCGAGGCTATGTTCCTAGCATGGCGAGGCTATGTTCCTAGCATGGCGAGGCTGTGTTCCTAGCATGGCGAGGCTGTGTTCCTAGCATGGAGAAGCTGTGATTGCAGCATGGCGAGGCTACGTTCCCTGCATGGCGAAGTTGTGACTCGATACTCTACAGCAGGCACTACATCAGAATTTCTCAAACGGGGTCCACACAGGCGCAGGGGTTCATGTAACTTTGCTGGAAGTCCATATACAAAATTGAGGGTCCACGGTGTTATTTTAGTACTCCATAGATCAATTCTACTTTCGAACGGTTGGTATTACTGTGAATAGAATTTCTGCAATAATTTACGTCATATTAAAATAATAAAGTAGAAATATTCACGTAACTTTTTTTTTCGTAATCAAGTGGAAGAAAAACTTGACAATTTACAGTGTCGTAAATTTAAGGTTTCCAACAATGTCTTTCCTACTAAACAGCCTCAGATCTGGATGGATGATCTTTTTTTATATATTTAGGATTTCTTTTTTTCTTATTTCTTTTCATTTAATTCACAATCTGCTTCACACCTAGGCTTTATTTCTTTTATATTTCTATATATGTGAGTATCAGATTCTCCGATCCCTCCTTCCTTATCATATGTTCCAGAAACTTCAGTTGTCTTTTCCTGATGTTAAGTATCAGTTTCTCTTTCGTTTCCATCATCGCCAAAATCACGTCGTTGCTCACATGTTTGGTCCATGGTATCCTTATTCGACCATAAAAAAAAATGACATGACTTGTCGATTGAATTTTACAAATATTTATTTTTTTCTACAAATAATTTAACAATTATTTTATGTAAAATAATAAACATGGATAACTTGTCTTCCAACTTACGCAATTCGGAAATAACACAGATATTTAATTTTAACAGATATATTTAACAAAATTTCACAAAAAAATCTTAAAACACTAAAGCGTAAACATATTTTATAAACTCGCGAATGGCATCAACTCCAGCGTCTATTAACTTTGAATGGTCTCCTTGTTTAAGTTGGTGAATGCTAATAATTCTTGCCTTCAGTTCATCTTTGGTGTTAATCGAAGTTTTGTTGGTCTCTCCCTGAACTGCGCCCTACACATAAGGGAGTTGCAGTCTAGAGAGTTCGATGACCAGATGTAAGGGGTGATAAGGGGTCACCGAAATTGTCTGACAGACATGACTGGGCTTCATGCTTGTGGAGCATGATGCAGAGTCCTGTTGCCAGACATAGGGCCTTCCAGCAGCCAGCTTCCTAATCCACGGCAGCACTACCGCCTCAAGGCACTTGATGTAGGCCTCTGTGTTAAGGCGAATGGGTACATAATATCGCCATCACTAGTGATCGCTTCTAACACCTTCGTAATCACCATTAGACTCATCTAACTCTTTCCGAATCTCCTGCACTGTCCTCAGATTGACAACCAAACACACTGAAATGTTCTTGTTGGAACTTGCAACGCAAATTCCAAGCAGTATAACATGTTTTTATCCATATTTCTGGCTGAGTGAATTGCGTCATGGTACATACGGTGCCTAACTGACCCTATTATACTGTCTCGTTGACAAAATCAAAAACAAACCACGTGTATGCGCGAAATTTAAAAAAATAAAATTGCGACAATTTACCCATCGTACCCCGTATATCACCTATTTTCAAACATCTTTCCGGATTATCTAAGCTATCGGAAAAAATAGATAGATAGATAGATAGATAGATAGATAGATAGATAGATAGATAGATTTGAACTGAGTGAGATAGATAGATAGATAGATAGATAGATAGATAGATAGATAGATAGATAGATAGATAGATAGGGGTCTGGTGAAAACATGGCAGACGAAAACCAAATAGTTTTCGTCCATCAAGTTACTACATTACCAAGACAAATAAAGCGTATTTCAATGAAATAATAAATAAATAAAACCCTATATTTCTCCACACATGCATATACACACAGACGCGGGTATCACTGATATGAAAGATCAATGATTTTGATTTTTTTTTCTGTGTATAAGTTTCACAGCAGGTTTTGATATAATTCGAAAATATTTTCCTTTCGGGGAATTAAGTTCTACTTATCAATTCTATCTTTCCGGTAGCGACAAAAATATCTAATGACCTCGGGAGGTGAAAGAAGATTGCTCTGACCGCCTTTTACTGTCGTTGAAATTATTATTGCTGTTATTGGTTGCATTTCCGCCATTCTCTATTTCATGGTTATTTATGAAGAGTTTTAATGAAATGCCGTCGATTCCCGCGAGACTACGCGAGATCTAATTTAATACGACAACGTTGCACGAGGTTACTCATGGTCCTAGCAGAACAATAAAACAGAATCAATGAAGGATAAATATAGACAAATAAAAAGAATGAAAGGAAAGATGGAAGGAAAGAAGGGATAAATGAAAGCTGATAAAAATAAACGTGGATCTGAAAGGAGGAAGTTAAAGGTATGTGCAAATGTTCCCAGCAAACTTTAAATAGAAAAGAAATACATGCTAATTTCTTTAATGCCATATCTCGTCAGGATGTAGATGATCATGATTATCTACAGATTCCTTTCTTTATTATCTGGGAATTGTCTTGCGTTCATTGGAAAAGAGGATGTAGTGGTTTTCATCCCCGCCGTTTGGAATTCAGAATTTTTCCTTCTTTTTTTTTTTTTTTAATCATATCACCCCAAGCAAGGCGAAAACGCCACTGATGTTTACGTAAGAGTGAAAAGATTGGAAAAGAGAAAAACCGGAAACCACAACCTAAACAGGAAACAAGGGATAAGCCTCTTCACCTGTTCAATAGACGTGGGTGGAGTGTAAACCGGGCGATATTTTAGACTATCTACTCCAATTGAAAAAAAAAATTTAAAAAAAGAGTGAAAAGATTGGAGAAAAGAAAAACCAGAAACCACAACCTGAACAGGAAACAAGAGATGAGCCTCTTCACCTGTTCAATAGACGTGGGTGGAGTGTGAACCGGGCGATAGTTTAGACTATCTACTCCAATTGAAAAAAAAAAGATAGACTGATTGTTACTTTACGCTCAAAAATTTAGTCTATCTTAATCGGTTTAGTGGGTCCACATCAAATTCCAGTCGATGTCCAAATGTTTTAACTAGAGACGGGAGTTTCATTAGAAAGACGATTGAAGCCACGCTTATCAGTATGCTCAGTCATGTTCAAATCGATCACGGCACACTTGGCTTATAGGAGTGATTTCTCTGATCGAAAATGTGGAATTAATTTCGATTCCAATCGGAAGGCATGTTTTGTTTCTTTTTATTATTATGTCATTTTTCATCATATTTCGATTTCTGTTATGGTCGCACTAACTACCAAGTCTATGAGAAGACCTAAGGCAGGATAGTTCTTCTTAGTGTGTGGGCTGTACTTAATAAGACAATTTTTTGTATATCACTTAAGCTGAGGTTTCCAGGGATTCTTTCAATGTGTTGTTTTGTTCCATTTTTGCACCTACTATCACTAGCACGATTCTTGTTTTCAATTTCCACATTTTTTTTTATTTCAATTACCAGGTCTTTATATTTTGACAGTTTTTCGAATTCCTTGGTTGCTATGTTACAATCCGCTGGACAAGCCATATCAATTAATAGACAAGTTTTTTTCTTTCTGGCTTTTAACAATAATGTCCGGCCTTTTTGCTTCAATTTTTCTGTATGTGTGGATGGTGTAATCGCATAGAATGGTGACATAGAATGCTAGGTGATGTTCATACCAGTGTTTGTTTACATATTTTCCATAGTGTTCGCATATTGTCCAATGTAAATTTTATTATTATTATTATTATTTGTAGCTCGGTGGTTATTCAATTCCACTATTTAAGAAAATGAAAAACAATTCTACCAAAACGTATTATGACTTTGAATAAGTTCTCGCTGTTTTCCAACAGATGGCGTTCTCAAAATTATGTGCGTGTAGTTTCAGATGGTAACGTATCTATAAGGAAATACTATAAATAAGCTGGAAATTCTGTGTAAGTCATTTGGGCAAAATGGAAACAACTTTGTTTTTTATAGCGTTAAACATGTCGGGTTTCGTGCCAAAGAAAGTGTATTTGTAAGGAATTATGCTGCATTACTTTATTTAAAAGAAATCTGCGGCTGAAGCAAACAGAATTCTTGTTGACACTTATCGCGACCATACTCTGTTGGAAACAACATGCAGAGATTGGTTTGCATGCTTAAAAAATAATGATTTGGATATTGAAGATAAAGAACGCTCTGGAAGACCGAAAAAGTTCGAAGACGAAGAATTGGGGGTATCACTTCATGAAGACACATATCAGGCTCAAACGGAACTTGCAGAATCATTACGAGTTGAACACACGAAAGTTTCGAAACGTTTGAAAGCATTAGAAATGATTCAAAAGCAAGGACATAGGGTGCCATACGAGTTAAACGACGTCTTTTCCTGTGTGATCAGCTACTTCAACGACAGAAAAGGAAACGCTTTTCGTATTTTATCCTGACCTGTAATGAAAAGTTGATAGATTATGATAATCCTAAGTGTAGAAGATCGTTGGGTAATCTCGGATATGCACCAACATCGGAACCAAAAGCCGAATATGCATGTTCGTAGATTCTTCTCTGCGTTTGATGAGATCAGCTGGGTATTGTTAATTATGAGCTGCTCAAACCGATCAAAACCACCACGGGAGATCACTGTCGACTACAATTGATGTGTTTTAGCCGATCATTGAAGAAAAGCGGCCGCTATACTAGCAGAGACACGACAAAATGAGTTTGCAACATGACAACGCTAGGCCACATATTGTAAACGGGTGAAAAATCTACTTGGAAACGGAAAGTCCTATCCCATCTGCCGTATTCAACAGTCATTACTCCGTCCGATTATCATTTGTTCCGATCGATGGTACATGGCCTGGCTGAGCAGTACTTTTATTCTTATGAAAATGGCAAAAAATGGATCGACTCGGGGTTAGCCTTAAAAGACGTGACGTTTTTCCGACATGGACTTCAAATGCTGCCAGAAATATGGGAAAACGTAATGAGTAGCGATGGACAATACTTTCAGTGACATGATTTTAACTAAGTTTTATAAATAAAAAATTACTTTTCAAGAAAAATCAGAGAGAATTTATTCAAGTCTTAATATGTACGCACTAACAATAACATTTATAGTAAGAATATATATATATATAAGCATAACCGATAAAGAAAATTTTGATAATTTTTAATTTAATTTTTCTAGTATTTTTGCATGTTTCATTTTTTCTGGAGATAAAGAATGTAAAAATGTTACGTAATTATTTAATTATTTTTTTCAACAGCTTTCAGCCACTTCTTTCAAAGATGTTGTAATTCTTATTTCTCAATAAAATGTCGACGTAAAAGCTTTCGAAATGTAGATAAATAGTTATTCCAAAAGAAAAGTTTGATCTTTTATTGTTTAGTCGGGTTTTTAACATTCCTCCTATAGATGCTGAGATTCACAATTTTTTTCGTTTCAAAAGCGATTTCATTTATTTAATGGAATTTTGCAGTTACCTGGTAAAGAAAAAAAAGGTCCGAAGTTAGAAAAACTTCAAAATTTCTTTGAAACAGAGTAAAGAAATCAGCGATCTCGATTACTCTTTAAGCAGACAAGATGACGAGCAACAAAACAGGATATCAAAATTTATGTTAAACAGAAAAAAATGTTGAAACGAAGCTGGGTCTGTTTATTTGCCTGTCATCAAGACGGATGGGTGAACGGAAGGCAAACAGGTATTTGACCATGACATGAATACTAAGAAGGAAAAGGCGCGAAAGGAGACGCGCAAAGGCTCACGGGATGTGGATAAATCATGCCAACCATTTATGCCGAAGAACAAGAAGAGAAGGCGAAAATAGACGTGACAATGCAGTGAAGTCAACATCAAGGAAAGGAGGTGATGCTGACGACTGCTATGAAGTTAATTCTATTACCTAAAGCTTTTTAGGGGATAAGGGTAAGGAATGTTGTATGATTCATTATAGCTAAACATTAAGAATATTGATATCAATGGCGACAACAGAATTAATGCGGCTGACTAATTATATTCATTGGTCTTATAGTTATTGCGTATCCTGGATACTGTCTGTTATATAAATCCAGCAAAATAAATGTTACAAAAGCAGTGAAACAAGTCAGAATTGAATTTTTAAAAAATCTAAAAAAAATCAAGCGTCTTTTCTTTCAAGGAAAGAAGAAGCAAGTGAAAGAGAAAGAAAGTGGAAGCAAATAAAAGATAAAAAAAGAAAACAAGCAAAACAGAAAGAAAGAAAGAGGGGCGAGAGAAAGAGAAAGAAAAAGGAAGCAAGTGAGAGAGAAAGAAAGAAAAATTAAGTGGACGAGAAAGAAAGAGAAAGCATGAAAAAGAGAAAAATAAAGATGATGCCAATGAAAGTAAAATAAAGATGAAGTAAGTGAAAGACAAAGAAAGAGGTAGCAAGCAAAACAGAAAGGAAGAGGAAACAAATGAAAGATAAAAAAAGGAAGCAAGTGAAAGAGAAAGAAAGAGGAAGCAAGTGAAAGATAAACAAACGAAAGCAAGTAAAAGAGAAAGAAAGAGGAAGCAAGTGAGAGAGAGAGAAAGATGAAATAATTGAAAGATAAAAAAGAGGAAGCAAATGAAAGAGAAAGAAAGAGAAAGCAGCAAAAGAGAGAGAAAGAGGAAGCAAGTGAAAGATAAAAAAAGAAAGCAAGCGAAAGGGAGAGAATGATGACAAAAGTGAAGGAGAAAGTAAGAAGAAGCAAGTGAGAGAGAAAGAGGAAGTAAGTAAAAGAGAAAGTAAGAGGAAGCAGCTCTTTGATACCTTTTGAGAAAAATACTTCAGTTTCTGATATGGAAACGTTTACAACGATCTCTTTAGTGTGGTTTTCATTAAGGAAATTCTTCCTCATCAAAGGGTTGTAGCGATCGAAAAATGCAATAACCGGTTAGTGCAAGGTCAGATGAACATGAAGGACCGAGGTAGAACAGCACAACCGAGATCTAAATATTTTCTTGTGTTATTCTTACCGTATGTCGTCTTGCGGTGCCATTAAAGAGAACAACATTTCTTACTGTCTATGCTCCCACTCTCATGCAGAAAAAGCAATGGATGTTAATGAACTTCAAGTTTATTCTTATCTTGAATGTATAGTAGTTAATATGATACAAATTTCTTATTACAATTGGCTCATAAAAACGGAAATTACTTACGAATCAACTTATTTGGGCTCGATAGAGTATATTTTAGTGCTTGTGAAGACGGAAAGTGTGACACTGAGATCCGAAGGCGAATTAACATGGTCAAGAAGGCATTCCAGAAGCTGAGTAGAGTATTAAGAGACAGGAAAATTTTGCTAGAAACAAAAGAAGAAAGCACTGGATTGATATGGAATGTCTTTTCTTCAATATGGCAGTGAATGCTGGACAATATCATCAAAGATAAAGGTGAGACTTGAAGCAAGGATGATGCGGATACCATGGACCTAGCATGTGAGCAACGATGACGTTTTTGGAGAAGACAGAAACTAAGAGGAAACTAATATTTAACATCAAGAAAACTCAGCTAAAGTTCCTGTGACATGTAATGAGGAAGGGGGACTTAAATAATCTGATATTCACAGCTCAGATAGATGGAGAAAGAGACAGGGAACGTAGCGCGTGACATATTTGACAGGCTCTAGCAAAAAGATGGCGGAGTGGGGTTTAGGTGGGGCAACAGGAGAAAGCGTTCTATGAGCTACTAGGGACGGGGAGATGTGGAAGGCCATGATCGCCTACGCCCGAAAGTGACACGGCACATAGAAGAAGATACTAAAAGATAGTATTTGTTTCGATACTACCCACTGAGTTTCCACTTAGTACAGTGATACTCAATCGCCGTACCACGGCACACAAGTGAGCCGAGAGATCCTCTTTAGTATGCCGCGAAATATTGTCATGGACTACATATAGAGGGCAATCCCAAAAGTAAGTGGGCAGCAGATAGAATTGGTTTGTTTATCGGTTAAACAAAAGCAATCATTTCAATGTTGTGGTGCAGTGGATATCGGCTTGGAGCGAGAAAACAGAGAGCCGAGTTCGAATTCCATTTGAATTCGTTGCATTCACATACGCAAAAATATCCTTAAAAATGTAAGAATTCGTCTATTCTCTCTCCAGCTATGGGTAAAGTAGCAATTTTATTCTACAGCCTTAGTTGGCAACCAGTCGATCACAAAAACTAATAACTACCTTCTAAGGGAACAAATCTTCAGCCTAGTTAGTCATGTCTCTTTTGAAACATGATCGCTCAAGCGTGTATCACATATGGCACGTAACTGACTGATCAGTTATATTAAGAAAATGGTCTCCATAATATTATATTATTCAAGAGCAGTCTGTGAGATTCTTGATAAAATATTTTTCTGAGAAATGGATTGGACGAAGAGGTCCAATTGATTGGCCAACACATCCACTTGACTGGACTCCAATGGATTTCTTTTTTGAAGAGTACTCAGGAACAAGGTTTATAGTCGAAAACCAAAAAGTATAAGTGATTTGAAAAATTTCATGAGATGCATCTCAAGAAATTAATAGATAAACAACTTGTGCAAAAATATTTGTCAAGACGTGACTTTAAAGCTGTGTAAATTGTGATAGGACAACAGTTTGAGCAAATGCACTGATAAAATTTAAGTGCTTTTGTATTATTGTACACAATAAAATTTGTTAATGTAATAATTATATTAGTAAATATAATTGTATATGCAATCTCAGAAAGAAAATGTTATCATTTACTGTCAACCTACTTTTTTATACGTGCGCGTGGAAGTACAAATGGTGCAACTTTAGTATTTGAATAAATAATTAAATATTGAACTTTTCATCCTACATTTGTTAAAAGGGCTTTATCAATATTATTTCAATTGTTTACTTCTTATTTATGTGAATTAAGCTTCTCAAAACTAAATAACAAAAAAAAATGAGAAAAGAGAAAGACTATGTTCAACTGAAAACGAAATGCGAGTTCGCTTATTCGAGCAAACTTTGAAGAAATTTCGAAAAATCACCAGGTACCCGGTTTCATAATAACAAAAATACTTATGGTTTCTCAGACTACGGCAGAATAGCCTCTCCCAATTATATTGAAATAAGTTACACGAATTGAATTTATTAAAACAAATGAATAATCTGATTTTTTTTTAAACGTGTGGAAAAGTCAACAGCGAATATATATATATGCAGAAAATATAAAAATAAAAATATTACAAACTGTCTTTATCTATAATAAATGAGTGTGCATAAAATCATCACATTGGTGTAGGAAGTTTTTTCTATGTCTTAAAGATTTTCATATCTGAACTTGTAGAAGATTAATGGGTTTCGGAATAACATTGAGTAAAGAAAATCATGTGAGAGAGACAAACTGCCACAAAAGTAAGGAGGAATTGAAAGTAAGAAAATGAAAAGAGGATAACGGATAAAACGTTGTGAGGGGTGCTGAAAAAGGAAGAAAAAAATGGGATATGAGTTCAAAAAGCGAGAGATACAAACGAAAGAAAATGATCATGAAGATGAAAAAATGAAAGAACGAATGAAGGTAGGAAAGAGAAAAAGAATCGAAGCGAAAACGAAGCGAGAAAGACGAATGACAATGAGAAAAAGAATGAAAAACTGATAAAGGATAAAATAATGATTTTTAGGAATGAAAGGAAGTAAAAGGAAAGGATTTAAAATGAGGAAAAAATAACAAAAGGAAGAAAAGAAACCGTAAGAAGGAAGGAAGGAAGGAAGGAAGGAAGGAAGGAAGGAAGGAAGGAAGGAAAAATTTAATAGAAAAATATAAGTTAAGATGAACAAAAGAAAAAGCAGGAAGGAAAAAAGGAAAATTTAAGAAGAAAGAGAGTAATGAAAGATAAAAAAATGGATTTTTTTTTTCTTTCTAAGAAAACTTAGAGAGAAGGAAAAAAAACAAGGAAGGAAAAAAAGAAGGACAGAAAAAATGAAAAAATGGAAAGAAGAACGAAAGTAAAAGCAATCAAGGAAGGAGGGAAAAGTTGAAAGGGAGAAAGGAAAACGTAGTAAAGAAGGAACGAAGGAATATTAATGAAGGAAAAAGTAGGGTACAAAGATGGAAGGGAATATGGGAAAGATGGAAGCAAAAAGAAAAAGGATAAGAAATACTACAAATATAAACACGGTCAGAAGAAAAGAAAATGAACGTAAAGAATTAGAATCAAGTTAATGAAATGAATGGAGATCTGTATCTTCTAAACAGACAGAACTGTTGTATCCCGTCATAACCGTTCAAGTACAATCGCACGAAAGTTTTCTTTAGAGCAAAAAAAAAAAAAAGAAAAAGAAAAAAGAAAATGACGCCCTCGGCTTCATCTCTATAGTCGGCTACCATAGAAGAAAATTCGCACATATAATATCTTTGAGACAAGGAACAAACCAGCGAGTGTATGAATACATAGAAATCGTTCTTGCTTTTCATTGTGTTTGTTCAGTGCCCAGCTGCTATTAGAGTAATCGTCAATGAGGAAATGAGAAAGAACCTGTGTTTGTGTTCATGATTCGTTGGACAGGAGTCCAATACACGACTCACAGGGAACGCCTATGTCTCCTCAGCATTGGCAATGTTTAGGAACTTGCCCACTGGAGCAAAAAGTGTGAGTTGATACTATTTACTTTGATCAGGACAAACGTTATCTCACTGAACGCCACTTCAGGCACGCGTGTCTTTCGAATCAATCGAAAGAGGCACGCGTGGACAAGCGTGTGTGAAAGCGCTTTCTTTCTTGTAACATTGCGCTTTAGGTAAACAACTTGTAATCTTTTTTATCTAAGTGCATTTGCTGTTATAAAATGTTAAAAGATTGGTCATTCTGAAGAATCCGCATTTTTCTAATGATTACTATTAAGTCTGAACTTTTCCTAATCAATAGTGTTGAAAAAAAATAACAATATAAGATATGAAGATAACAGCATGTGGGTGGAAGAGATAGAAAAAAACTACAGAAACTCTCAGGCCACGAAGTAAAGTGTTATGGTGCCCTATCTACATTGGAATGAACTCTTCCAACCTGCGAGACTTCCTAAAGGAGGCAGTCGAGACGCAGTGTAACTTGACAGTTCGAACGGACACTTCTATATGCTGACTAATAACACTCATTTTTGTATATATGTTCTGTTATTCCAATACATTGGTTTAACCTACCTTCTTCTTTTGTGTCTTTCTTCTTGGCCCTAACAGGCCAAAACATAAAGGAACGCAAGAAGAAAGGAATACCCATTAATTGTAAAAGATAGACTGTCTGGTTGTTAGCAAGAGGAACAGCTCAATATGCTAGCTACGAACTGGAGACCACAAGTTGAAGGATGTATAGATTTTTAATTATCTGGGAAGCGTTATAATAGACGATGTGACACAGAAACCCGAAGGCGCTTTGGAATAGTGGATGATGCTTTCAAAATCCTGTACAATGTATGAAGAAACAGTAAAATTATGTAGAAACAGAGTAAGAATGATGAATAGCGATGTAACATCAATCCTGCTATAAAGAAGTAAATGCTAAACAATTTCGTAGCATGTTGAAGCGGTGTTTTTAAAGAAGGCTGTTGGTAATACCATGGAAATAACATGTGAACAATGATGAAGTTTTAAAGAAAACGGAGACCTAAAAGATCTTTTGAGCATAGGATCAGAAAATGACAGTTAAAATTACTAGGATACAAAATGGTGAAAAAAGACTTGATATAGTGAACGTTAGAGGGGCAGAAGAAAACAACGAATATCCTACCTAACGAGCTCCTATAAATAAATGACAAAACATGAACTGGGAGGGATAATTAGGAAGCAAACTTAGTTTCGAGCCACAAAGGATAGGAAGTTGTGGAGAGCATGATCGTCCAAGATTTTGTCGTAAAGTGTGATGCAAGATCGTTTGCTGGCAGATAAGACTACATTAACGTTTAGGTCAAATTGTCATAAAATTTAATGAAATATGATGAAGTGGCGGGTTTATTGCAAGTTTCATATGATATCTCAGACATACATTGAATTTTGAAGGCTCACCTGGAGATATAGTTCGAGCAAAAGTGAAACGCTTTGAAGAATAATTTTTATTTTATGCATGACAGTGTTCTATCAAACTCAACAAAGGAAACTAATAAAAATCTAAATAAAATTCGTTTCAATAACACATGTTAGGATCGAGCAGCTTGTTCGTTTGAACTTATCTTAACTGAAAACACGTGGTTCAATTCAGAGAAAATGGTTTACATTTGCAGACGGTAGTTCACCGATCCTTGTGTATGTGCGGGGATGAAAGAGTGCTTCAAAACGAAGCTGTTCCCTTTTAACCACAATAGAGAAACTGTCCTGCCTTCCATCAGTATGGATCGCGTTAGTCTCCAAGAAAGCAGTACACTCCCCTTCTTCGGCCTAACCTTCTCAGCCGACCTCAAGTGGAACGACTACATAGAATCAATAGTTACATCTACTGCTAGGAAGGTTGGGTCTCTGTGTCGGGCCAGGAAGTTTTTCTCGTCAGAATCCATCTTACACATATACAAATCTACCATTAGTCCGTACATTGAATACTGTTGCAATATCTGGTCGGGGAGTGTTGCTATTGATTTCGGGGTTCTCGACAAAATCCAAAGGAGGATCTACAGTGGAATCGATCCAGATCTGGCAGCTCAACTTCAGTTACTTTCTCAGATGTGACTTCCTTCTGTCTCTTCTACAAATATTTTCACGGTTTCTGCTCTGACGAGATTTATCTGCCTGGTGCCCCATCTACACGAATTTACTCGAGCCACTAGACTGGCAACTAGGTCCCCGCCTTTTTACAGTCAAAACACTCAAAAGTAACCCTAACTTTTACTCTACAGTTTCTTTTCTCGTAGTCCCCTCCTGTAGAACTCCCTTCAGTATACTTGCTTCTCTAATATATACAATCTCCAAAAGTTTAAGTGCAATGTCAGTTGCCATCTTTCTTCTTCTTGATCCTTATCTTTCTTTTATCCTTTCTGTGACAACTCCTGTACCTTGTTCTTCTTTTTTTCCGCTCTCCTCTCATGTAAACCCCTTACGCACCAGTGGCAGTACTGCCTTGCTTGGGGTGAAATGATTATAATAAAATCGACAAATACGCACAGATTAATAGACTGAGTTTAACTATAAAATTGTGTACAATTTAAGTTTACAAATACAATGATAATTTTAATCTTGTGTTGCTAGATCATAAATCTATGAAATTGAGCATTTGTTAATTAAATATCGATTTCCTTCACAATTAACCATAATAATTAATTCAGTTGCATGTCCCAGGTACATTAGATGACTTAGTTAATCCAAGACAAGTGACTAATTAAAACATAGTCAGTCAGTCAGTTAAGTGCCATACGTGAAACATACTTAGGCGATTACGTCTCGAAGGAGATATGACTGACTGGGCAGAAGATTATCCCACAGTAGGTTGCCATTGCTTTCTGCGGTAGACTGGTTGCCAGCCAAGGCTATAGAACCCAATCTGTCCTGTTATTTAACCCATAACTGGAAGGAAGAGACGGATTAATTCCTTTACCCAAGGGTATTTGCGCGTAAGTGAATGCAATGAATTCAGCTGGAATTTGAACTCGGCTCTCCGATTTCTTGTTCCGAGCCGATATCCACTGGACCACCACGCACATCCACTTTAAAACATAAACTGGAATAACTACAAAGACTGACAAGAACAACTACTAATTTCGAATGTAAACACTAATAAAAATATTGAGGATATGGAATAATTTTATGGTCGTCTGTAGATTATAACAGATAAATGTTTACTAGTTTTAGTGTGCTGTTTGTTCTTTGGTATAAGATCCCATAGAAGACCTAAAAGACAGTCATGCAGAGTGAGGAGTGTTGGTGAAAATCGTTATTTTAAAGCTTTAAATTCATTTCGGTCAGAAATTCAACCATTTCGTCCACTGTTAATACGCACCCAGCTCAGCCACTGCGAAAGTCCAAATATTTTATGTTGTTGGTTGTTTTGTTTTTATGGCATATCAACCTCGGTGGGTCATTTATTGCCAACTAAATTTTTATTTATTTATTGCTGGTAATATCTTTTTCTTTCAACAATTTATTGTTGTTTTTATATAAGTTTTATATCTAGTAATACTTTTTTTCTTTTCGAATATCAAGATTCATTGGGATTTTGTTTTTAAGGGCCGGGTCAAAATCCTACGCTGTTATTTAACCCATAACTGGAGGGAAGGGACGGATTAATACCTTTCCCAAGGGTACCAGTGCTTAAGTAAATGCAGGGTATTCAACTGGAATTCGAACTCGGCTCACCGATTTCTCTTTCCGGGCCGATATCCACTGCACTACAACGTACATCCGTCACTAAACGCTTAGGGCACCTGGTATTCTTAAGCGGTCACCCATCTAAGTACTGACCAGGCTCAACGCTCAAGCGATTACCCATCTAAGTACTGACCAGGCTCAATGTTGCTTAACTTCGGTGATCGAGCAAGAACCGGTGTATTCATCGTGATATGGTCGTAAGCAAATATGTTATGAATGATATATTTAAAGGTAAAACTTAGAATATTGAAAACAGCAATTCTGAGTTATTAAATGTCCTCTACTTGCATAAAAGTCAACAGCGTTACTACATAAGGGATCGGTACTAAATCAAGCAAATCGTTGTCGGGTTAACAAATTTGCTGAATTGGTCGGATCGAACACATCTATGGTGTTCCTGCATGCTAACTTCAGAAGAAAGATCATTCGGTCTTCTTCGTCTTCTTCGTCTTCTTCTATGTGCCGCGTTCCTTTGGGAAGTGAGTAATTATGAATCTCTCCAATTCCATGTCATTTGTATCTCTTTTTTGGGGGGAGGAGTATCTCTCCCAATCTTTGGGCTTACGGTCGCATCACGCTGAAACACTGGTTCCATTACGATCACTGAAGTTATATAACGTCGAGACTGGTCAATACCTAAATGAATTACAGCGTGGCAATAATACGTACTGTAAGCTTAGGTGTGTTCTAATGGATAATGGCTCGGAATTGTTAAATGGAGAGCCAAGTTTCAATTCCATTTGGGTTCGTTATATTAACTTACGCGCAAATATATTTTGGAAACATATGAATCCACCACTTCTCCCTCCAGCGGGTTAATGGGTTAATTAGTAAAGCTTGTACCACTAAATCCTTATCATATCGAAAGAAACTTTTTTATTATCTCAATATATAATGTAAGATGGATGGATACTCGTCTTCATTACGCAAAAATGAAAATAACAATATCTCCTTTTAACAGACATATTTACCAGAATTATACAAAATTTTCTTAAAAATACTAAAGAGTAAATTTATTCAATAAATTCAATAAAATTGCCCTTGGTTTCAACCACAGCACCTAGACGACTTTGGAACCTCCTGCAACTCTTCTGGGGGGTTTCTTTGTTTAAGTTTGTGAATGCTGCAATAATCCTTACCTTCAGGCTATCGTTGGTATTACAAGGGGTTTTGTTGGTCTCCCGCTCAACTGCACCCCATATAATAATAATCAAGGAGTGTGGGGAGGTAGGTATCCAAATGTAAAAGATGATCTGGGTACAGAAATTGCCTGGTAGCCACGATTGGGTTCTGCTTGTGTGGGATGGTGCAGAGTCCTGTCGCCAGCCACCATCTTGATCCATGGGAGAATTATCTCCTCAAAGATCCATGTTGACTTTGAGGCCCTTATCAACAAATTCGAGAGTTCATTTCTTATAAGAACTATCAGAGTGGGTTTTCCAAGCAGCCATGACTTTGTAATCACCATTAGATTCATTTAACTTTGTTCGAATCTTCTGCACTGTCCTCGGATTGACATCCAAAAACTCTGAAATGTTCGTATTGAAGCTTCCGGTGCGAACGTCAAGCAGTACAGCGTCAAAGGGCTCTTTTTTCTCACAAACGGTGTCCAACTGACCCTACTATTACTTGACAGTCGACAAAATAAAAAACAAACAACGCGCATGCGCGAAATTAAAACGTAAAATGACGATAATTTACCCATCGCACATACACACACACCCTCTCTCTCTCTTTCTCTTTCTTTCTCTCTCTATACATATATATATGTGTGTGTGTGTGTTTTATATATATATATATATATATATATATGTGTGTGTGTGTGTGTGTGTGTGTGTGTGTGTGTGTGTGTTCTGGCTTTAAATAACCTGCAAAGGTAGGTTATGCACTGCTCTCCTGTACACCTCTTACGATATGAAGTGAGATTACGGGTAATAGCTACAAAGGATAGAAAGTTGTGAAGAGACATGGTCACCCACTTCCTGAAGTGACATAGACGAAGAATATGATAACGAAACGTTCTTCAACTAAAACTTTCTCACTCGTTCAGACCGAGAAACTTTTAAATATCAATATTTTAATGACCAGAATACATGTTTTGAAAAGTCGGTTGAATCCCGAACTGTCTGGCGTTGGCTTGCAAAACGACTGATAAGGAAGTGCAGTATTTTAACTTCAAACCAAAAAAAAATCCGATGCCACACGATCATTTTAAATCTGTATGTTGAAAAGATTGATTTCATCTCATATTACATGCATTCACGGTGATAATTATGCGACTTGATTGATTATGAAATTAGATTTAAAAACGAAAAAAATAAATGCTTAATTAAATAATAATAATAATAATAATAATAATAATAATAATAATAATAGAGATGAAATACGAAAGCCGCCCACTTGCTGAGAATTCATTTGCGATTTGATTCAAGAAGGTTTTACAGTTCAAGGAAGATTAGTTTTCCAATTATATTGCAGGATCAGTTTATGAATGTTAATTTGAAATTTGTAATTGGCGTTTTTACAAGATATAAATTATAAATTTTATTAATGTTTACAAAAAGTAGAAAGATAGAAATTAGAAAAAAAATCACAACATTTATTACAATTAAAAATACATAAATGAAACAAATAATAACAAAATAATAATAACAAGTAAAAATACTCGTCAAAATTTCACGGGTTTCCTATTCGAATTTTCTGTTTAATCTTAATTTTTAAGTGAATGATTGAATAAACTTCTTCCGAGTTCCACTACTATAAAATACCTATGGAAATTAATTTATTGCCTCGTTAAATATTTGAGCTCAACGACTTTAACCAAATACTAAAATAACTTTTGTGGAGTTGTGGCGAAACTTCGCCACAAAGTTGTAGTGACCGGTTTGTGCCGGAAGTAAGACACGGAACAGGAAGGTGGGTTCAAAACAGTGTATTAGTATAATAAAAAACATAATTTATAATTTATATCTTGTAAAAACGCCAATTACAAATTTCAAATTAACATTCATAAACTGATCCTGCAATATAATTGGAAAACTAATCTTCCTTGAATTGTTAAACCTTCTTGAATCAAATCGCAAGATTTTCAAAGAAAGTGTTAATACATAGTAATATAGAAATAAGTAAGTCCAAAGGTATTGTTACGCTGTCTGACTAGTAGCTGTCTTTAACTGCGCTCGTTAACTGCTTTACTTGACTGCTCTTTAACCGCTCTCTCAGAAGTCACGCTGATAATCATATATATAGCAAGAGGAAGAGTCCCTTCCTCAAAAGAGGGTACTATAACAATAACAATCATATATATGAATGCAAGTTATTATCTAAAGAAATAAGAGGGTACAAATGAAAAAATTCAAAATAGACAAGGTTTTATATTTCACTGAAACAGACGTTAAACATATGAGAGTGTTATCATCTCTATCTTTCTCTGTATATTTTCCTTTCTTTTCTCTAAAAACAAAGAGTGCCTTTGATGTATCCTTTCTTCTGTCTATCCTCGCAATCAAACAGGAATAGTCTATTGTTGATCTGAGGTAAGACCTCACGTACTTGCTGACTAGCTAATGAACTAAGGAACAGAGAGAATTATAATATAATAATAACATAAAGTATTATTAGCAAAATATTCGGGGTCCTTTCTAAAGACAAGAAATGTCAATAAAAGAACAAATGAATCGACCACAATGCGTACAGATTTAGGCACTTAGGGTCAGATTAATAGATTGCAGCTCCTAAAGAATTGATGGACTTATATTAATCCTACATTTATATTACTTTAAACAGAATTATAGCGGAATGTTAGTATTTTAAATCCGTTCTTATTTATTAAACAGTGGGTATTATGTCTATTGGCCTGAACATTCGAGAAATCCAGTAGGCCTCAAACATGAGTAAAAAAACATCATTTGATCCAGCATGTTTTAACGTTCTTCCACGAAAAACGAAACAGTTATGGAAATAAAGCCTTATTTATTGAGACGTACATCAAGGCTGATCCCTGGATCACACAGTGGATTAAACAAAATGGGACGCAGGTTTGATCCCTTGCGGATAATACGTTTTCTTAACTGGGATTTTTCAATTGTGCTGGCCAATACAAAAGGTGACCATTGACGTTACATTTACAATTTTGTTTATTTTATTTAACAAAAAAGCAAGAAACTGGAATATATTTCTATAGGCAAGAAGTGAAAAAACAGGTTACTATTACAATAGAAATTGAGGTTATATTTAGTCATTTTGGCATAAAAATGATGAGAACTGGCTGCCAATTTAATACTGTGCTCGAATTCATAAAGACGAGGAAAGGACATCAGAAAAATTACCATGAAGGAAAGCTAAGAAACGCCGGCGGGGAAAATGACTGAAACCGAGATGCCAGGTCGGAACCGATAAAATTGCAGATTCTTTTTGGATTTTGTTCACAATCTCAATATATATATATATAGGAGAACCACCAGTTTAATTTTAAATTCTCTCTCTCTCTCTCTCTCTCTCTCTCTCTCTCTCTCTCTCTCTCTTCGCGGTTTGGTTGATGATGATTCTCCACTGCTTCCACTATTTTTGTTGTTCTCATCAATGTTTGATCCTTTACATTGGGCAATCATTTCTTTAAAGAGACATTACTGACTGGGCAGAAGATTATCCCGCAGTATGTTGCCATTGCTTTCTGCGGTAAACTGGTTGCCAGCCAAGACTATAGAACCCAATCTATTCTATTATTTAACCCATAACTAGAGGTAAAAGACGGCTTAATACCTTTTACAAGAGGATTTTTGCGTAAGTGAATGCAAAGAATTCAACTGGAATTCGAACTCGGCACCCTGATTGGTCGTTCCGAGTCGATATCTACTGCACCACAACACACATCCGTGATCCTTTACGAATCCCCCTTATTTTTGTAGCACTTTTTCTTTCATCTATTTTTTCAATTCTGTCAAGTAGGGTTAAAAATTAACTTCCTCCGCTTCTTTTGCTTTTAATTTTCCATATAAACGATAAATTATAAGTCTGTATTAACTTGTAAAATACATCCCTATGTTTTTCTGTTAAGGAAATTAGTATAAATACGAGATCCTTAGAAAATAAACTAGTCGCTGTCATCGTCGTGTCGTCGTATTAGAAGTAGTAGTAGTCGGTATCGAGAAAAAGAATTCTATTATTGTTGTTTGTATTGTCTTAAAAGTAAGCCGGAAGCGTTTGCCAGCGACCACAATAGACAATCTTAATAATGTGTGCGCACCAAAATTAATTTGTAGCGATGAGGTGAACATATAATTAGGGCGTGTTTAGGCCGCAAAAGGATTCTTTGCAATGATCCATAAATTGGCGAGGAAAGGAAGAAAATTTGCCGAACTTATTTTCTGTTAATTGACATTAGCGTCTTGGAAGTGTCTAGATGTGAATTTGTATGATTGGCACATTGTGTGGCTAAAAGGGAAACATGTCTGACACACACGCATCTTTTAACACTTGGTTTTATTTGCCTCTCTTTCTGCCTGTTTGTATATCTGTGAATCTAAAAAAAAAAGAGAGAGGTAAACGAAAAACAGTTGGAGAACATAAAAGAAAGACAAAACTAATGTGGACAAAATAAAAAATGGTAAGAAAGAAAGAAAGAAAGAAAGAAAGAAAAATGGACTCTATCTCCTATACAAATAATAAGTTCGAGTTGTTACGATTTACTAAGCTAGCTTAGTAAAACAAAGTTATGCCAGGATTCGTCATCGGTGGCCACAATTTAAATAACAAAAGGTACGCAGATGATACAGTGCTGATAGCAGACACAGAAAGGAAACTACAAGACCTCCTACAGAAGCCAGCTGAAGAGAATGACAAGAAAAGACTACAAATAAACTGCAAGAAAACCGAATGTATGGTCATCAGCAAAAAGAGCAGCCCAAAATGCCAAAAACCGGTGGGAGATACTAAAATCGAGCAGTTACAAAAATTTAAATACGTATTCTAACAGAAGACGGAAAGTGCGACACTGAGATCCGAAGGGAATTGGCATGGCAAAAAAAAACATTCCAGAAGTTGAGTAAAGTATTTAGAAACAGGACAATTTTGCTAGAAGCAAAGAGAGTACTGAATTGCTACGTGATGTCAGTTCTTCAATATGGCAGTGAATGCGGGACAATATCACCGAAGATGAGGAAAAAACTTGAAGCAACTGAAATGTGGTTCTACAGAAGGATGATGCGAATATCATGGATCGGGCATGTTAACAATGATGAGGTTTTGGAAAGGATGAAAACAAAAAGGTAATTAATACTGATCATCAGGTAGAGACAGCTAATGTTCCTGTGAAATGCAATGAGGAAGGAGGGCTTGTAGAACCTGATACTAACAGTACAGATAGAGGGGAAAAGAGACAGGGGAACGCAGCGGATAAAATATTTGAAGGGCCTGATCAGGTTGATGACGGAAAGAGTGATGCGTGATGTAACAGGAGAAAGCGTGCTAAGAGCCACCATGGGATAGGGAGATGTGGAAAGCCATTATCGCCCACATCCTAAAAGGACAGGGCACATAGAAGACAAAGAAAAAATTCTCACTTGCGGAGATTGCCAAACAGCTTTGAGAATCATGAGCTGATATACTGAGATTTTTCCTTGTTTAAAACCAATTAACCTCAAAAAACAAAAAAAAAAAAAAAACGATAATCCGACTAAGACGCAAAGGACTACTGGGAGTGAAAGAGAATATGAAGACTGTAGAGGGAATCTTAAACTCACTCCTAAACAATAAACAAGAGATAAACCTCTACTCTTTTGCAAAAGACCAGGGAGGAGCATAAATCCGTCGATAACTTGACTCGAAAATTTAGCACTGGCAATAGCGGGAAATATACCACACTCACCCCTACCAATATGCGACACACACCAACCAAGTAAATTCAAAATAATTGTTTAAAGTCCAGCGAGAGTTGATGTATTTGAGCCAATGTTGCTTGTCTGTTGCCGCACATAATTCTAGCCAGACGCCTCTAGTCATGATTATTAAGGGCACTCGGTCAGCTAGTAGGAGTTAACAACATCCATCGGTTATTTTCGGTAAACACGTGAAACCGTAAATCGAAGAATTTCAAAAGTACACATAATTTCTGACATACAGTGCCATTTCCATCTGAAACACGCCACTATGTAACGCTTGTAATGAATTGAGACGATATATATATATATATATATATATATATATATATATATATATATATATGTGTGTGTGTGTGTGTGTGTGTGTGTGTGTGTGTGTGTGTATTTTAGGACATAAAACTTTCTTTTAAATATATAATGTTTCGCTGAATATGACAGATAAAAAAAATTATTTTTGTTCAGTTTATCAGCATTCTTGTATATATATATATATATATATATATATATATATATATATATATAGTCGTTTTCATTAGTATTAGAGTCAGATGGAACCCAAGGCTCAAACCAAGAGTACTTATCAGAGCTATTTAATGTTTAAGCAATCGCTCTAAAAGACAACACCTGGTCAACAAGAAACATATGTCAGTCAGGTGTTCCAATAGTTTTAATCACTTGAGAAATTGGTTGGTTCAAACAAAAACTGGTATGTCATAAGTTGTTTAACATATTTAAATGTAAATGCCCGGAAATAAAAGCTGATATCTTGAACTTTTGTTTCATATTCACCTTTTGATCTTGAAACTAAATATCTTCATTGAACAACAAAAACAAACAAATTGGCCTTGCTATTCCAGTACTTATGGAGAGTACTGTATATATGATATATAAAAATATCGTTTTAAGATATGCTATATTTATGGGTTAAGGTCTTCAATATCAAGAATAAGGCATATGTAAATATAAAAGTGGATATTGATGTCAAAACTCAGCGTTGACATTGTGTACGTACGAGTCCCACTTCAGGTGTTGGCTGAATATAAGTCCCAATAGGCGTCCAAGACGCGAGACATTCCTAAAGGAACATCCGTGCATTGCGATTGATGAAAGTTCTGGGTAAAATCGACGATGATAGAAGGTCACTGACTCTCTTAAACCATATCAGGGGAACTGAAAAGTGAAGCCTGTGCATCTACCTTCCATATATGGCAGCAGTACTCAATTTTCGGCCTGATTTGGCTCTTATAAAGCAAAACAATTGCAGGAGTGGTAAAGGAAACTGACTATTTTTCCAGATATCTTCAATGTATCTGTACAAGGGGAATTGTTTGCAATTTCTATGCAACGTTGCAAAAATAACAATGTACGTATTCATGTACGTATTCTTCTAGTTCCACTTGAGGTTTTGGCTGGGTTGGAAGTCCCTAGAGGCGCTCAGAGCGCTAAGGGGACATTCGTTTATCATGATTGGTGAAGGTTTGAATTTCTAATCCTCGTATGATCTAGAAGCTTGTCAGGGTGTTGATCCTTCATGACATAATATCCCAACTAGCATTAGACAGACATTTGGTTTAATCGTTCCGGTAAAAGAATCACTGACCTGACTACAATTATTTATTTTAATTACATTACGTGATGGCTGACGCTAAAACAGGACACAAAACAGATAGCTTCATACTCTTCTCCAGAGTATCAATACAAAAAAAGTGTAATAATTTCAAATAGGTACTCCTCTTTTTTTTTGTTTCTGTTATATCACGAAATGTTACGCCATCTTGGTCTTTCTGTTTGTTCATGTTGGGGCGCTCTCCACCTTCCACGGAAATGGACTATTCGAATCACTATATAAAATAGTAGTGATTATACCTCGAGTAAGGAAGTCGAGTGAGCGAGTCAGTCGGGTATTTCCGGTATTGCACCGGAAGTGTTCTACTAGTCAATCTATCACGTCTCTACGACGATACTGCATGCTAATTAACTTATTCTGTATTCTACTAATCCTCACCTCTTGTAAATACTTCTCTTTCCTGTCAATACACCTACTTTTATACTCTTACGTTGTTTTGTATTATTTCATATAATTCTGTTACCCGATGTAACAGTCCACAAAAAGTGCGGGAAAAATGCTCATACATAAGGAAAAGAACGTGAATATTTATGTACAAAACGCGTGCAAACTTACACATCCGTAACAGCCAACAGAACTGGCACTAACAGATAACTACACAAAGATAATGGTGCGCACACAATGATTCTACGTCTGAAATTTCCTTCTTCCTTCTACTTTTACTTCCAACTTTACTCTCCCTCCTTACCCTCTAGTTATGTCTCGTTCGGATAGCCTAAGGCAAAATCCGAGTTGGTAATAAAGTTATGACAAGGCTTCCTGCCAGTTCATCATTTTAGCTTTCTATTCTCAGCAGATGACATTACAAAGGCTTCTTGTTATAATGATATTTATTCAGTTTAGTCTAGTTTGGCACAAGGATATCATTATTGACCACCTCGAGAGAAGTGTACTGAGAAAATGAACAATGGACTGATTACGTGATGGACTTGATTGCCATTTTCTTATTGCAGATGTTCGGATATTCTATAAGATTGGGTTAATCTGGCTTAGGATAACATTGACTGTGCTTGCTTTGAAAATCTGAGAAAATTTAATTTCACCAAACAGATCAAGTGCATTTGGTTTCAAATATATATATATATATATATATATATATATATATATCGCCTGATGAGTAACTGAAGATAAGACCGAAAGACGACAGCTCTTGTGTAGCGACAAAAATGTTTTTATTATAAACTCTAATAAGAAGAATATTACCACACACACACACACACACACACACACACACACACACACACACACACACACACATATATATATATATATATATATATATAGGTGAAGAGAATCAACAGTTTTAGAATTCCGAGTTCTCCAGCATTTACTTTTTTAAAAAAAAGGCTCAATACAACAAATATTGTGGATCAAAATATAATTAAGTTTGTTTTTTATTTAAATGAAAATCATTTTCACAACAATGAACTAACATTACCTGATGACGAAGTAAAATCTTGAAACAAAGTATATATATAGACCCCTCTTAAAACACTTAAATAATCCTAATTTATTAAGCAAAAGAAGTGAAATGATAACCGGATGCTAACATAGAAATAAATGTCTGCTTAAATACTTAAACCCAGATTAATATAGATCACGTTTTCGCTTTTTTCTTTTTATTTACTCATTCATTTATTTCATATCTATTATAGTATACATAATCAAGGAAAGTGTGAAAGATCCTTGGAAAACATTATTTGTTTTGTTTTAATTAATTTGCACAGACGAGTATATATATATATATATATATATATATATATATATATATATATATATTAAAAAAGGATTAATTCAAAGAAGTTGAATGGCCATTTCGATATGAAGAGCCCCACGGGGGATAACACATCACCTCAGCAACAGAAAAATCCTTTCAGAAACTGGAGAAAAATTAGTCTACTTTTCCTTTTAAATAGATTTGCAAATAAATTAAAATTAAAAAAGAAAATAAAAATAAAAAGGAAAAATAAAGGAAAAGAAAAATAATAATTTCTGTTGCTGAGGTGATGTGTTATCCCCCGTGGGGATCTTCATATCGAAATGGCCATTCAACTTCTTTGAATTAATCCTTTTTTAATATATATTTGCTCTGTAATATTTTATTACATGGAGCTCTCTTCCTGTATCATTTTTTAATATTAAAATAAAATTTTTAATATTAATTAGGATCGGGTTTTTGGAATTTACCTTCCTGCTTTTTTCCCTTGGATTGAAGTATCTGAATTAAAATATATATATATATACATATGAATTCAATAATAAATATATATAGTACTGTGCAAAAGCCATCTAAACTATTGTAAATTTTTAATAGTAGCCTTCTTATATGTAGATGTCTTTTTATTGCGATGTTTATGCTTGAAACTTTCACTATGAATTGTGTCAAATACATCCTGTTGTTGAAGGAATTTTTGATACCAAACATGGATTAATGCAATCATTTTTAACATTATAAAGCTCAATATTAT
Source organism: Ascarosepion bandense (assembly GCA_037127315.1). NCBI lineage: Eukaryota > Metazoa > Mollusca > Cephalopoda > Sepiida > Sepiidae > Ascarosepion > Ascarosepion bandense. The sequence continues at coordinate 2,525,743 of JBBBDQ010000559.1, forward strand.
AGACTCATTGCAACACAATACAGATGAATTGAGGAATTTGTCACCGTATTGAATAATTGGTCAGATCAAAGCGTTGACTTAAATCATGGATCAAATTATAACAGAGTGAATGAGTGTAATTAATCATAAGAATTCACACGATCTTAATTTGTGGAAACCAAATCACAGGGAACGGTATCTAGTATTCGTAAAGGACTCGTACGCATCCCATCCCAGGCGCATTGGAAGAATTATTCAAGCTGAAGGTTGACTCGCAAAATATTAATAATATGCATTCTTTACTAGAAATAATCATTATATAATAAATTTTCATTTCAGACATTTTTCTTTTTTAAAAAATAAAATCTGATTTGGTTTAAGTGTGGTGGCCGAAATCCTTTTTTGGGTTGTCTCGCATTATTACGTGTGAACATAAAGATTCCGAGATGAACAAAATTTTATCTATAGACAACACAATGAAAAGCCGGTCGCGAAATTCACATTTAGAATTTTAAGTCAGGGCAAGGAAAATCATTAGATACTATGACATATTATGGTTTCGTTAACTAACCATTAGTGAGGAACTTACATACTATTAATTTTTTTATGTAGAAATATATATATATATATATATATATATGGATTTAGTTTATAACTAGGCTAGAGAGCCTTTAATCAGCCTTGGAGCTGATGTCAGTTTGTAATATGTGTTATACAATCTATCTGGGCACCTCAATATGGTATAATGGTTAGTAAGCTGAGTAGTAAGTTTGATTCTCACTATGTGCCCCTTACTTTCGGCCATGTACCACATCTAAGCTACGCTTAGAAAGTCGCCATCTGTCGTGTTTCTGTCTTTGAACATTTCACGAAAATACTTTGAGATATTCCTTGTCTCTGCGGTTCCAATCCTGCAGTAACACCTCCCTCATTATACTAAAAATATGCGGAAACTGGGTCTATTTGTCCTTGGCCCATATGTACTAGTATTGCCACCCCATATTTCAAACGATGCTGTATTGTTGCATATTATCTAAGCTGCATAATTTCGTGAAGAAGTGTATTTTTATGAAACAGCAAAAATATGCAAATTGGCTAGCAGAAGAAAAAGAGACATTGTTTTGATAAATATTTTATTGTTCTCAAAGTTAAGAATGCAGGCAAAATTTTCCATATCAAGAAAATATTTTATTGTTTTGAAAAGAGCGTAGCCAAGGTCTGATGATGTGGCTCTGGAAATGTTTGTAAGCAATGTACCAAATGTTGACGAAGTCGCTTGTATAAGAGACAGATTAGTAGTACTAGGCAGTGGGTCGAGAGTTGAGATGGGAATCCGAACCTAAAAAAACACACGGAAAACCACGGACGAGCGCGGCCTCTGGCTGGCTCAATGCTCCGACCCCACGCCCTACTCTACGCCACGTCATCTGAAGAAGAATAAAGAAAATGTTGTATGTCTTTATTATATATACGTGTTACGGTCGTAATTTTATTAAGTGAGCATATACTCATATATCAGCGTTTTTATAAGAGAGAAGATAACAAGTTTTGGGATTCCGTCGTCGAATTAATAATCGTCGTTTCATCGAAGGGTCAGTCAGTTAAGTGCCATACGAGATACACGCTTGGGCGATCATGTCTCGAAAGAGACATGACTGACTGGGCAGAAGATTATCCCGCAGTAGGTTGCCATTGCTTTCTGCGGTAGACTGGTTGCCGACCAAGGCTATAGAACCCAATCTGTACTGTTATTTAACCCATAGCTAGATGAGGAAGAGATATATTATCAAGTAGTAAATAGTGGGAGATCAGTTTATTACTTCATAACAATATAAAACTGATCCCCCATTTTATGCCCAGTAGAGGCCTTAATCACGTTTTCAACTATTATATTTAGTCAGTCAGTCAACTGCCATACGAGATACACGCTTGGACGATCATGTCTCGAAAGAGACAGGACTGACTGTGCAGAAGATTATCCCGCAGTAGGTTGCCATTGCTTTCTGCGGTAGACTGGTTGCCGGCCAAGGCTATAGAACCCAATCTGTCCTGTTATTTAACCCATAACTGGAGGGAAGAGACGGATTAATACCCTTCCCAAGGGTATTTGCGCGTAAGTGAATGCAATGAATTCAACTAGGAATTCGAACTCGGCTCCCCAATTTCTCGTTCCGAGCCGATATCCACTGCACCACAAGGGTATGCAATATAAATATCGTTTTGATTGCAGTTTAATTTTCGTTGTCTTGGTATAGAGTATACAACAGTGTCCCAACTAGCTAGCGTAGGAAGGCGAATCAATAGAGGATCAAACGCGCTAAAAGTCATTTTCGTGTATGTTTTCTCATAGTAGGTATCTTTGTTCATTTTTGCTGAGAAATACATCATGATCTTCAAGTGTATCACTCGTCAGTTCGCGTCCCACTGTCTTGTCTCCGATTCATGACTATTAACCCTTTTAATATTTTCAATTCCATTGATAAGGAAATGTCACTATTTCTTCTTTCTCTCGCAGGTAATGTGGTAGTAAAAAGGTATTACTTTTTTTCATAATTTTCCTTTCTTTATTTGTCTAAGAATCCTTACAGCCTATGAAAACTAAAAATGCTCTCTTGGATATATTAAATAAGAAACTATATTCATATCTTGTTTGGTTCTCCTATCTCCCGGTTGTGCATTATGGTGCAATTGATATCGGCTCAGAAAAAGAAATCAAATAGTCGAGATCGAATTCCAGCTGAATTCGTTGCATTCACTTACGCGCAAATACATTTAGGAAAGATTTAATCTGTCTCTTATCCCTCCAATTATGGGTTAAATAGCAGGACAGATTTGGTTCTATAGCCTTGGTTGGCAACCAGTCTACCGCAGAAAGTAACTGTAACCTACAGCGGAAAAAATCTTCTGCCCAGTCAGTCATGCCTCTTTCCTCACATGATCGCCGAAGCGTGTATCACGTCTGGTATTAAACTGACTGACTATATATATCTTAAGATTCTTGACAAAATTCAAAGGCTCTGTACTATAATCTATCCTGAACTGGCTTCTCGACATCAGTCTCTTTCTCACCGACGTGACGTGGTTTCCATCCGTCTTTTCTACAGATATTTTTATGACAATTGTTCTAATGGGCTTTCGTTCATGGTGCCTCGAATGGAAGAATTTAAGAGAGTAACTAGATTGGTAGCTAGGTCTCACCCTTTTAGCCTTGCTTGAACTAGATGCAACCGTTCTATTCTAATAGTTTTTTTCTTCTCCTATGTGAAACTCCATAACGATTTCTTGCTCGTGACGTTTGATCATCGGGAAAAAGGTTGTAGTGTAGAAAATAATAATAATAAGGCCACGTAAGTTCTTTCGAATTCTAGAATAGAAAAGTGAAGAGTTGACAGTTGCAGCCTGAAAACAGCAGCACTAGTTGGTGTTTGAAATTAGCTTGGGTCCGATGGATGCAGTAGCGTTGTCATGATGGACTAACGGACTAAAGGAAGTTGTCATGATTTAATTTACACAGAAACTCTTTTGGTCAAATAACATGATTTGAGCGAAGTAATTTTCTCAAACCCTCATGGAGTGCGGTTTGTGTCTGATCCAATTTGCTTTTCTCAATACAAACTATTGAGTCCCGGCCTTCAAGGTAAATGTGGGATGGCAGAATGTGACAAAATGTATGATAGGACGTATCTTTAGATGTTGGTGTGCGCTAAATGCGGGCGTATGTATGTACGGAGATGTTTAAGAGGAATCCTTTTTTTTTTTTTTATTAATGTATATATGTTAGCATGTGTGCATTCAGTCAGAAAAGATTCAGCTTTTTAAAATCATTTCACCTCAATAAAGGCGAGAATGCTACTAAAAGGAAAGAGGTTGCTAGAAGTGAAAGAGAATGAGTGAAAGAATTTAAGGAAGTAGAAGGAAGACAAAAGAACATAATTCATAAAAGCCAGGAGATGGCGATTGGTGTTGGCTTTAAATTTTTCTAAACAACAACGATGCTTTAGAGAAATGGAGACAAAAAAAAACTTATACTTAAAATCAGCAAGCGACAGTTGAAATTACGAGGAAATGGAAAACCTGATACTCGCAGGACATGGAAAACCTCATACTCGCAGGACATGGAAAACCTCATACTCGTAGGACATGGAAAACTTGATACTCACAGGGTATGGAAAACCCCATAATCGCAGGGCATGGAAAACCTGATACTCGCAGGACATGGAAATCCTGATACTCGCAGGACATGGAAAACCTCATACTCGCAGGACATGGAAAACCTCATACTCGCAGGACATGGAAAACCTGATACTCGCAGAACATGGAAAACCTCATACTCGCAGGACATGGAAAACCTCATACCCGCAGGACATGGAAAACCTCATACTCGCAGAACATGGAAAACCTGATACTCGCAGGACATGGAAAACCTGATACTCGCAGGACATTGAAAACCTGATACTCGCAGAACATGGAAAACCTCATACTCGCAGAACATGGAAAATCTCATACCCGCAGGACATTGAAAACCTGATACTCGCAGAACATGGAAAACCTCATACTCGCAGGACATTGAAAACCTGATACTCGCAGAACATGGAAAACCTCATACTCGCAGGACATGAAAAACCTGATACTCGCAGGACATGGAAAACCTCATACCCGCAGGACATGGAAAACTTCATACTCGCAGGACATGGAAAACCTGATACTCGCAGGACATGGAAAACCTGATACTCGCAGGACATGGAAAACCTGATACTCGCAGGACATGGAAAACCTCATACCCACAGGACATGGAAAACTTCATACTCGCAGGACATGAAAAGCCTCATACTCGCAGGACTTGGAAAACCTGGTACTCGCAGGAAAGGGAAAACCTGATATTCACAGGACAGACTAAAGGCAAAAATGGATACAAAAAATAAAACGCATAACATACTTAGTGAGATTGAGTAAATAGATGGCCGAACAAGGTTTTGGAGAAATAACAAAAAGACAACATCTGTTAAATGTTACGAAGGAAAGGATATTGTGAGAGCCATGATCGTGTACGTTATGAATGGACACGGAATATAGAAGGAGGAATATAGAAAAAAGGAGGTGACAGTTTCATAGCAAATGTTCTGACTTGGTACATAACTTAGTTCCTGGCCCTGGGTATGACAGTAAACTGCATCCGGTAGCCAGGCATCTAATTGGGTGGTTGTGAGGAGCATAGAATCACGTCTTAATTGCTGTTGTTCTCAGGTCCACCCTGATCCAGAGTGGTAGCACCTGTTAGGGTCTCAGATACAAGCAAATAGTTAACCCCCTAAACTGAGGTTAAAACACTATATAAAGAAGACTTTTATACAAGAATATACATTTTTGAAAGAAAAACATTACCAACAATACATTTTTGAAGGAAAAAAATTATCGTCATGACACATTTTTGAAGGAAAAAATAATTATTGCCAGCAATACTTTTTTAATACAAAACTAAAAGACATCTTAAATTTTCTAAAACAAAAAAAATAAAACAAATTTTTCATCAAAATCTGACTAAATCAACCTTCTCACTATACCCTCCCCCTATATCCTCCCCTTTCTCTCCGCCTATGTATCTGTCATCGCACCTGCATTCTCAGCTTTCTATTGCTCCTTTCTAACTAGTTTGTACTCCTCACTCTTTTCTAATTAATCTTTTTACAGTTATGTAGCCCCCCGCTCATCAGTGGCATTTCTGCCTTGCTCGGGGTGAAATGATTAAAAAAAAATAACCGAACATTAAATAAATACCTTAGAACTCCAACTTTTTGGCATTAAATAACCCACAGAGGTGTTGATATGCAATTAAACAAAACTCAAACTCAAACTCAAATAACTTAGTTCCACTAATTCTAACCTGCACAACTAACACTCGTCACGACATTTACACTGGGTTGAACCATCTTCATTCCTTTCGTATTCCATTAGTAAGGAGTAAGTTCCACTAGAACAGCTTCTCGTCAGGAATCTCTACTTTGTGGAACCGATTTCCAAGTGGACGCTTTTAACAGCTACAACCTTAACCTCCCAAGTCTAGTTCGTTTATATATAGAGTAGCGTTCAAAAGTATGCGTTCGTGTGTGCGTGTGTGAGATCCAGTGATGTGCATTTATATATTTTCCTAAAATATGAGTGCTACAAAAACATAATAGAGCATCAACTTAAATTTGAACCGGATTCAGCGGTTCTGTTTTCTACAATGATATATATTCACTTTTCATCTACACACACTCACTTTCTCTCTCTCTCTACTCTCTGTGTCTTTCTCTGTCTCTATCTTTCTATGTGCATATATATATATATATATATAATATTTTATCTAAATGTTTGTATATCGAGAACAATTTCGAAAAACTGTAAAGTTTCATCTGACTAGGTAACCAACAACAGAAACAAACCCAATTCGATGAAGTCCTAATGGATGCAAGGCTTCACAAAAATGTTTTTCAGATTTGTCATGCATCGTTTCTCAAATATACCTATATATAGTAATCCAGAAATAGGTGGAATAGGTTTGTATATCCACATTGTTCGGACTGTTGTCTTCATCTTTATTGCCACATTCATATTCACGTCGTTTCGGCCGTTGTACGCTCAGGACTTCTTCAGGTTTTCGTATTGCAATTTATAATCGAACCCTTTATTTCTATTACGAAGGTATATTGTTCTTTTTCCATGAGCTATGCCAATTCGGGATGTCTTAGCTATCTGCCTTTAACTCAAATCTTAAGATATTTGTTCACCACTGCTGTAGCCACTTTGGATCAAGTTTGATCTAACCAACGCTTTTATACACGGGGCCATGTTTCCTCAAAGACACATGGCCCAGTAATGTAAATACTACCTTATCTCAAAAGTATAGACAAATGTTTGTGCATCTGTTATATCATTACAATGGTGACGAAAACCAAGAAGTATTGGTGATTTGAAAAATTGCATAAGGCATGCATTTCGAGAAATTAATACACAAAGGGTCTTGTTCGTCTAAAAGTGAGAGGGGTAGACTTCAACGTTGTGATGAACAACACTGTGAGCACTTGCACTGATAAAACTTAAGCGCTTTTGTATTATTGTACACAATGAAATTGAATTGTCAATGTAATAGTTGTATTGGTAGATATAATTGCATATGCAATCTCAAATTAAATGTTATCATTTACGGTTCATTTACTTTTGGGCTACTTTGTATATTAGATAATTTAGTAATTCCGATGGAAAAGAAGGGCTTTGGGCAACGTTCTACAAGTTTCTTCCCAATAATTGTAAATTACTGAGTTATCTTTCTGCTGCATCATATAGATTTGGAGTGTAAAAAATGACTAGTCATTCAAACGGCTCATTGTTGATTTACACAGTGACAAAGATTTCAAGTTACAGCAATTTTTAATAAAGCCTTCTGTTTGACATGTACAGTATTGGTTATCGACAGGATGAATGAGAATTGCCAGGCTGAGTTCAAATTCCAGTCGCGTTAAATAAACAAGATGAAAAATGAGAATCTATTTCTTTTTAGCCACAGTCAAATAGGTTACTCATTTCTTTCCTTACAACGAAAACCTATTTTCTATACTCGCATTTTCCGGATTCTCTCCTACATAACGCCCCTGTCGCCCAAGATATAACGTCGAGAGAAAAGGAAACCAACTGAAAGAAAGAGGAATAATGATTTTGATTTTTTTTATTGTCTTATTTCTAATTTTTTTTATTTCTGATTTTTCAATCATTTTCTTTAACTTTCATTCTTTTTTCTTATTTTTCTTTATTTTTTCTTTCTTATTTTTTAAAAATTTTCCTTATTTTTACTAAATTATTTACGATGTCTTTTCTTTCTTTCCAATCTTTATTTATTTATTTATTTTCTTCTTATTCATTCATTCAAAATCAAATCAATTCAATTCCGAAATCACAGCAGACCCGTTTGACCCAATAACGTCCGTCTAGTTTACTTTTTTCGTTCAAAGACCGTCATCCTTTTCTCGAAACAGAAATCTGTGCACGTATTTCCCGGATGTTCGATACCGTGACCGAACGCCTGTGCCTGTAGCAAAAGCGAGAGAAAAAACATCAAGAAAATAAAATAGATAGGAAAAGGAAATCTATAAAACATGAAACAAAAAAGAAACATAAATAAAGAAAAAGATAGCGAAATACAGGTAGATACGAAGAGAGAGGGAGAAATAGCGTAAGATAGAGAGGCAAAAGATTGAAAGAGAGAGACAGTGAGAAGGAGACGGAGAACAAGAGAATCCGAAAGAGAAAATAAGAATTTGCAAACAGGGTGAAAAATCTGTCATCAATTTTCCATCCTTAGTAGAGTGAAAAAAATCACCTTCCACTAAAATTGGGTGATATGTCATTCAGTGGTACACTTATTTGTAGCAAGTTTTATCCACAACCATACAAGCGGTAGGAACAAGTAATATACAGGGTTGTATTAACAATAAATAACATTTTTTGAGATTACGTATACAGTTGTATTTACCAATACAATTATTACATTGACAATTAAATTTCATCGTGTACCAAAATACAAGAAGCGGTTAAATTAAATTTTATCAACGCAAACTGTTGCCCATCACAATTTACACAACTTTGAAGTCTACCTCTCAAACTTCGGCGAAAAAAGTCTCTCTGTGTATTAATTTCTTGAAATACATCACTTACGCATTTGTTTTAATCAATAACACTTTTTGGTTTTCGACTATAAATTTGTACGTGAGTACTTCGCAAAAGCAGAAATCCATGCTGGACAATCAATTAGACCTCTTCGGTCAATCCATTTCTACCGGTTGTGTGCAAAAGTATGAGGACAGGGGTGATTTTTTCTACGCTAAGTGACGAAATTCTCAGCATTAATTCTATTAACGCTGTATCTCTAGCTTGATATCGAGCACTTTATGGCAAAAAACTACTCGCCTAAAATACCTTTATGCCAGTAAACAACTGAAAAAACAAGTTTTTGCATTAAACATCATTACAACATATTTATATATATATATATATATATATATATATATATATATATACTAGCAGTATAGCCCGGCGTTGCTCGGGTATAATAAAAGCTTTAAAACTAACCCATGGTCCTGGAGCTCAAACTCTTTGGACGTTGGCACGAAAGACTAAAAAGTAATAATTGTTTCCAGTTAAAGCGAAACCGTAGACTGAAAGAAAAATGAATGAATGTAAGTCAAATTTTGATTTCCTGGTATCGATATCAAATAAGATTTTTCGTCGTAAACTGAATTTTGAAGGCTAAATAAGTCCTCTGAGTAAATGGTATCATGGCTGAGACTAAGAACTACAATTATACCTACTTAGAGCCAAACCCAAAGCAAAAACTAAAATAAAAGGGCTCAAAAATGTACAGACACACACACAAACATCTTGCTTTTTATATATATTATCGATTTTCTGCGCTATTGTAAGAACTGCAACCTTGAAACTTCTGAATATCGTTTCTTATGTCTTTGTCTATGAGTGTATCAAATTTGTTTAAAATCGGACCACTGCTTCTATAACCCGATTTATTCGATTATCGATTTTCGATATTTATCGGGGGTACCTCGATACAAAACCTAGCTAAGAACACTCGCAGATGCTTATAGTACAACTGTTTAAATTTTCAGGAAAATCGGTTCAGCCATTTTGGAGTCTATAGGTAATGGACACACACACACAGACACACACAGACAAAGTTTCATTTATAAATAAGTTTAGATTAAACAACATTTAAATTAAATTATTAAACAACATTTAAGAGTACAATTAAACAACATTTCTCATAAAAACATAACCATGTAGGTAATATCGGACAGATTTTAGTCAACAATAAAATAATCCTAACTCATATACAAACAGTAAAAAGAAGCTTCAGATATTGGAGGCCATCTACATTAAATCCAAACAAACCACACTTAATAAAATCACGTTTAAATCTGGTCATAACACATTACATTGCATTTGAATATATGGTTCTGTTGTCATTTCGCGCTATCACGCGGTGTGACGTCATAGAACCGCATTGCAAATTTGCGAACTGCGTTTGTTAATTTTGGTAACTATTGCCGTTTCTTTGCTGAGTTTTATGTCAACACAGGATAAAATCGTCGCTGATGGTGGATGTTATTGTGTTACCCTCCTTATAACCTCTCTGAAGATGGCTGATGTGAGCCGAAAGCTTAGAACCAACTGAATAAAAAAAATTATCCAAATGTTGGAGAATTTTTGTTTTTATTTTCAACTGAAATACGACGTTTAGAACGGCTCATGATTAAACATGATAGACATTCATTTTCTCTTATATTTAACAGTATATTTTTTTTTAAAATTATTTGCTTCCTCGATACACTATATATATATATATATATATATATATATATTAAAACATCAATAACACTCATGAAATATGTAATTATTACTCTAATTTAACGTATTTCAGGGCCGACAGAAGTTTTGTTAAGAAAAAACTCAATATAGAACTAGATTTATCTGATACTGATGAGCATCGTCACGCGACACTTTCAAGTCGATCAAGAGATAAATCAACGGAACTTTTGTTTCATTTGGCTATAGAGAAATTATAGAGTAAATATGAGAATATTACCAGTATAAATAATCAAACAATACAATACAAAACGTTTTGTGCACACGTTTGTTTGCCATTCTTGCATATAATTTTGTTTGTAGCTGTGGTGGTTTGTTGCCAAAAAGAAACCTAGTTATTTCCATTGTTTATGTACTATTCATGGTCTTTTTCTATATTTCAGGTTTTAATGTCAATCATTTAGATATTGCTCCTCGCTACGCCAGTATATTAATGGGATTGTCCAACGGTGTCGGAACATTGTCCGGAATGTTATGCCCGCCAATTACAGAAATGCTTACCAAAATTCCAGTAAGTAAAATTATCTACCTAACTACCATCACCCATCCACCCCACATGACACTTGCAAACAAATATATATATATATATATATATATATATATATATATATATATATATATATATATATATATGCATGAATACGAACATATTTATAATTTGTTTAAACGTTATTTTTAATGGATACTCATATTTGAGTAGATGCTCTGTTTTTTTTGTGTTTTTTTTTAATTATTAAACAGTAAATGTATTTATTTAGATCGACCGGTCTAATATTCGAGAAATCTTGTTAAGAAAATATGAATCCTGCGCAACATTCGGTCTTTGTTTTATCAGGAATTTCTGCACGGCTAAGTGATCAAGGCGTGTCAGATCTAATTACGGTTTCCGTAGTGAACACAAGTTCGAATCTATTAAAATAACCATTAAGCAAATAAATCATGTATACAATATAATGTTAATATAAATGCTATTTTACTTGAGATCGTTCTTGTTATTTCAATAGTGAAATTAATAACAACTGGCGTAAATTAGAAAGCGCTACTAAATAAAAACTGTGTCTCCAAATCAAATATGCGTTCCCTTTTTTATTTCAGGTAAGTTCGCCCACGGAACTTACCTATTTAAGGAAAGCTTGTAGTTACAGAGAGATGGTTAATGTTTCTTAATTCGCCCTTGTGCCATACATAACCGAACTTCCTACAGCTTACAGATTATTCGTTATCATCATCAGAAGGTTTTTGTATATTTGTGGAAGAATAGTGAAAGAATATAATATATACATTTTGCATTTTAAAAAGGAATAGAATAACAAGAATAGGTAGCAGTTAATGTTCAATGAGAAGGTTAATGGTATCAAGAGTTGTAGAAAATGTTCGTAGTAGTAATTTGTTAGAATGAGTTTATGCATACGTACGTATGTATGTATGTATTAGCGTTTGTTCGGTATGAGTGTCTTTGGATGAAGAAGAAAAAATAGAATGAATCAGCACACGAGAAAAAAGGAGAAAGAGGATGATATGCAACGCGACCTATGTCTGGATCGACTTGAAGTTGAAGTTACATTTAAATTGTGTTTCACTCGCTGCTCACATCTGACTGACTGATGCTGATCGAAGTTCTTTACAGTAATTTAGATTTTTCACACTCGATCGCGAAGTCTTTATGGTCTTGCAATTCGCTTCCATTGGTCAGAATATCAATTTAACATCTACTTGCAAAATCCGGTTTTAACTTTTTTTGTAAGCACAAGGTCAATCCTTTTTCTATTAGAGAAAAAACATTATTTTACACGTCATTGTGAATTTTGTAAAAGTGAAGAAGAAGGTTGATTTTAATTCTTAATTTCCTATCCCACAAGCTCTTTTATTGTTCGGACATCTAAGATTCTATATCTCCTAGCTTCGGTTTCGTAACCAAAACGTAAACAAAAGTAATTTTTAAAAGGATACTTTTTTGATGTGCTTTGTGGTGCAGTGGATATCGGCTTGGAACGAGAAATCGGGGAGCCGAGTTCAAATTCCAGTTGAATTCTTTGCATTCACTTACGCGCAAATACCTTGGAAAAGGTATTAATCCGTCTCTTCCTTCCAGTTATGGGTTAAATAACAGGACCGACTGGGTTCTATAGCTTTGGCTGGCAACCAATCTACTGCAGAAAGCAATGGTAACCTACTGCGGGATAATCTTCTGCCCAGTCAGTCATGTCTCTTTCGAGACATGATCGCCCAAGCGTGTTTCACGTATGGCACTTAACTGACTGACATTTTTATCCGGCATTATTTCTTACTGCAATAAATGCTATTTTTAAAAATGTTTAAAAAACCGATTAAGAACAGAGATAAAGAAGTAATAGATATACGTTAAAAAGTTGTTTAAACATATACATATATATGTGCATGGATCCGCTCCTTATAGATGTATGAATGTGTGAACACAATAATTATATATATATATTTTTTTATCATCTCACCCCAAGCAAGGCATTCTACTGCCACTGTTGCTCAGGGGGTTACATAGGGGATAGTGATGAGAAATAGGGATTAGTTATAGGAAATGTCATGTTTCTTGATATATTAATTAACACTGATAACAATAAATTTACTATCTCACCGTATCAAAAACCCACTAATAAAAATCCCTCCACACTCAATTATATTCGTGAATGCCCCCACTATTACAAAATAGCCATTATAAAAAATCTATTATATCGTGCAAAAGTCAATTCATCTACAAATCAGATCTTCCACAGTGAACTAAAAAAACATAAAACAGACACTCATCAATAATAATTTTCCCAACTACATCGTTGATGAACAAATACGTTATTTTCTTAAAAAGCTTAACATAGAAAAAGCAACACATGATACTAGCCCAACCAATCCCAAACATATCACTCTCTTATACCGTAGCCAGATGCACTCCAACTACCAACTAGATGAAAACATCCTAAAAAGACTCATAAATACTAATATTTCTCCGACAGACTCTAACAAAAGAATTAAGTTTATTATATATTACACTAAATCCACTACATCTAATTCATTCGTCCGCAACGACTCTGCCAACACCGTTAGTGATTTGCAAAAAATCAATGTAGTATATAAATTCATATGTCCATTTAGAGAATGTATCTCTAACAACCTCAATAATATCTACATTGGCCACACTACAAATTCACTCTCACGGCGTCTGACGTTGCACTTAAATGAAAATTCAAATATTTTCCGTCATTTAAAACAACACGGTTATCAACGCACACTTCTGAGAAAAACGCTCGTTGATAACACGTACATACTTAAACAAGAAAATAATAAACAGAAACTAAAAATCCTGGAAGCAATCTGCATTAAACAATTTAAACCTGGTTTGAATACAATCAATTTTGATATTTCCAATAACGTACTCAAAAATGCCTGTAATCAGATCAGGGACCACAACGCCACTATTTTGGCACTGTCTTCGGCCATCCGCCACGGTAGGGATGGACTTATATTTTCAATTTAATTCTCTTTATTGTTAATAACTTAAATGTTCTATGTTTACTGTGTGTTAATATTTATTCTTTGATAATGGCTTATGTGAGCCGAAAGCTTAAACCCGATAAAAAACTCAACAATTACTGTGATTTTTTGTTGTCTTTCAACGATATTACCATCAAGTATATCAGACGGTATGAACGGATCCTACACAAAATTAATAGACAAAACTTGTCTATATTATTCAATGAAACCTGCATTAATATATATATATATATATATATATATATATATATATATATATATATATATATATATATACGCCAGAATTTGAAACCGTTTTTTAGTTATTATTGTTGGATTTTCTACTTTCAAATACTCATTTTTTTCACTTTCCAGATTCATAAAATTATTGTCATACCGAAGTCATCTAGCAAGGGAGATAAATATAGTACATTAACATTTACAGACATTATAAATTAAAAAATAAGCATATTATATCCTAACATAACTTACGTATACTTACAAGACGAAAATACGAAAATGAAGTTAAAACACCAAAATACAGACAAGTTCAGTGCAGACAGGGCTCTTTAGCCTTTGTTAGTAATTAGTCTAGAAGAAGACCAATCCTTCATTCAAAACATTGGAAGAAACAATAAGAAACCACTTCATTAATCTTTCCAAAAACCAGGATGACAATGCACAATTCTCAGATATTAAAATAAGATAATTGTAGAAATCTATAGTCACCTCAGTTAGAACTTTAAAGTAATTTATACAGAGATTACTGTGTTTGGGTAAGAAAACAAAGCTAGAGGCTACAGACTTCGAAATGTTTCAACGAGAAGTGTGCATTCCACAAATAGATAATTGAGTCTCATCTTATCATGACAGTCTCCCTGGCTTAATTGTTAACGGCATGCTTTGTTTATATGATTGGTTGGCTTCGTGAAGAAAAAACTCAATACAGTTTCGATTCCTCTCAAGAGGCACTCTTATCACTAAGATTTTTCATTTTAGGCGTTAAAGACAAAAACATTTTTATTATAATCGGTCATTCCAAATTTTAAAAGCCCAAGCAAACACTCTCTTTGTTTACAAAGTGACGCTGTTTATCAGGTCCAGGCAGCCCTCACTTTGTAACCCAAGAGAGTGTTTTCAAGGGCTTGCTTTGCTAGTTCTCTAATAGCTTTAGTTTCAATAACTTTTATCACATATCAAAAAATTTCGTTTTTTTTTCTCCCCCTCCTTTCATTCATTTCACCCATAACAGATATTCTTTTCTCATATTTCCCCGTTTACAGTTCTGAAGACAGGGGACGAAACCGGTCGACTGGTGTTTGTTTGTTTTAAAATTTGGCATGACTTTGATTATAATAATCAAAGAAAATTTTTGTCTTTAACGCCATAATAAAATTTTATACCGTCAAAAAAAAAAAAAAAAAAAAAAATATATATATATATATATATACTTTGAAGTGACCTAGTACTTTGTTGCTGGGGAGGGGGGACTTTCTTTGGGATTTCAGATAGTAAATTTTTCTATATGTAATATGGTGTGTCCAAATGATGTAGGTAGAAATGGGCTTTTCCAACGTAATCTTTTTTTAAGAAGTCAATAATTTTGCCCGTGTGGGATCGGGTGAAAGAATGCAAAGATAGATAGGGAATGTTTTTTAAAGAAATATTCGGGTGAAATTTTTTTCACATTTAGATTAAGATCCGTGGATAAGGTTTTCTAAAGAGAAATATTTCTGAGAGAGCTCAACTTAAGTTTGTAAGAAGCAGTATAGGTAATAGATAGATCTATATATAGAGCTCAATGGATATTATATAGAGCAATATGTTATACATAAAGGAAAATTCCACACATCATCTAAAGCGGTTATAAACTATAACTTATTTTGATGGGTAAGTTTTTGTTACCCATCTCTTCAGACTGCAGAATATATTTGTCTCAATTTAATTAGAATATTAAAAAATATAAAGAAAACTAATGAGCAATGATAATTTTTCCTGGAAAGTTTGAAAAAATGCCATATTTGAACAACACGTGAATCAACGTCAATCTGTACAAATATATGCACTTTCCTTCTTTTAATCACTACCATTTTTAAAATGGAATCCCGGTTTATCCTTTGTTTTGTGTTTAGGATTGGGTCTCTAGTTCTTCCTAAAGTATACTTAGACTATACTTTTAACGTCTCTTCCTAAACTCTGAAACTCTATTACCCTGTCTGCATTTATTTAATTTTTACCTCAATAGAAGCAGATAGATTCGCCTATCGTCTGGTTCACGTTCCTACTCGGCATTTTTTAATTGGAATCGAGGTTTATCCATTTATCCTGCTTAGGATTGGGTTTCCAGTTACTTCTAAAGTCGACTTCAACGCTGTATTGTTAACGCCTCACCTAATCTCTGAAATGTTATTTATTTTTTATTTTTCATATTTTTCCTCAATAGGAGTAGATGGGATCTTCTATTACCAGGTTCACACTCCTCTTCGGTATTTTGAACAGGAAAAGACATTTATGCCTTCTTTCCTGTTTAAGATTGGGTTTCTGGTTCCTTGTAAAGTTATTTAAAGTTATTTACTGCCAGTATTTCCTTTCGTCTTAATGGCACTCTCGCCTTGCTTGGATGAATTGATTAAATTAATAATAAGAAAAGAAGAACCAGACAGTTTTTTTTTAATCATCTCACCCCAAGCAAGGCATTCCACTGCCACTAATGCGCATGGGGCTACATAGGGGAAGGTAAAGAGAAGGAGTGGTTAGACATAGGGAATGTCAGGAGGAAGGTGACAGATGAGTAAGGATAGCGAGGATGAGGGTTGGGCAGATGGGAAGAGTGTTTGATAGAATGGGAGCAGGTTAGTGTGTTAGGAGGTGTCTATTGACCTTACATTTAAATTCCTGGAGATTGTAGCCGTCGGGGAAGCAATCGTTTGGAAGAGAATTCCACAGTCGGGAAGTGCGAGGAAAGAAACTGTTGGAGTAGAAGTTACGGCTGCATTTTATCGGTTTCACTGTAAAAGGGTGGGATCTAGTTGCTAATCTAGTATCTCGTTCAAATTCGTATTTAGGGGGCACCAGTGATCTAAGTTCATCGGAGCAGAAGCCGTGAAAGTATTTATAGAAGAGACACAGGGAAGCCACGTCGCGCCGTGGGAGAGAGACTGTAGGCGGTCTGCCAAGTCGGTATCTATCACATTACAGACCCTCCTCTAAACCTTATCGAGAAGCCCGAGGAGAACAGCAGGGGCACCCGACCAGATATGGCAGCAGTATTCAATGCACGGGCGGATGGTAGATTTATAAATGTTCAGGATAGATTTAGACGGAAAAAACTTCCGGGCCCTACACAGAGAACCGACTTTCATAGCAGCGGATTTAGCAATGGATTCGATATAGTCATTCCATTTGAGGTCCGCTGAAAGTGTGAGACCAAGGAGGCGTAGTGTTTTACTCTCTGGGAGGCAAGCCTGGTCCATGCTAATGGGAGGTAGGTGAGATTGTCGATGATGGTTAATTGAGAGTAGCTTCGTTTTAGAAGCATTAAAATTTACTAGCCATTTCTTACCCCAGTCCAATATGGATTGGAGTTCTTTTTCAATCTCGGCTGCGAGGTTAGCTTTGACGCCTACACCAGATTTTTGTAGGAGGCGAGAGTAAACTGTGGTGTCATCGGCGTACAAACCTATTTGGGTTCTTATAGAATCAGGGAGGTCATTAATGTATATCAGGAAGAGTGTAGGACCTAAGATGGAACCTTGGGAGACACCTGCGTTTGTATGGTAGTTCTGAGAGGCATGTCCGTTTATGTCATCTGTATTATTATTTTTAGTGGTAGTAGTAATAGTATCATTCAGTTTTTCATTCTGTTCAATATAATTCCTTGCGTGGTCTTTACCGTAGATCTTGGGTAAGGCAAAGTAGTAAATATATGCATTCTGTTTGCATAAATTCTGATGTTAACTGATACTTAACGTATTAACACATACTACTTCTACTACTTAATGAATGACTCCAGAAAGGAGCATATCCCGATATGCTCAGTTACAAATATCTGCTTATTATTATTATTATTATTATTATTATTTTGTTGTGTCCCTTCAAGACGTCGGCGATCATGAACTTCCACTAGGTCCTGTCTCTTCTCGCTCTCAATACTGGTATCGCTCCCAAACCTCGCTCCGTTATCCATTTGCTCAAACGTATCAAATATTTCTCGCACTGCTTTCTCCTATCTCTCTTTCCTTCTACCCGTCCTGTGAGTATTAGATTCATCAGGCCCTCTTTCCTTATTACATGTCCCAGAAACCTCAGCTGTGTCATCCTGATGTTAAGTATGAATTTTCTTCTTGTTTGCATCCTCTCCAACACCTCATTGTTACTCACGTACTCAGTCGATGGTATCATCAGCATCATTTTGTACGCTACAATAATCAAATTATCATACCTTTCAAACTTCCTGCATTATCCTATACAAATAATACAATCGCGCATTTCTACGTTTTTCTTTCTCTTTCTTCTGATAATCGTTTTTCTTATTTTCTCTCTTGCAGAGCATAGAAAGTTGGGAACATGTGTTCCTCATAGCGAGCTTGGTCCATTTCGGCGGTGTCATCTTCTACGCCATCTTTGCATCAGGCGAGCTTCAACCTTGGGCCGACCCGCCAGCGGATGAGGAGGAATGGAAACCTGAAGACACTTTGAAGGGCGACTCTTATGATAAGATGCCTGATTACGGGACTGTCAACGAAAATGGCCCGGTATACGAGACAAAGGAGGAAATGGTCCAAAGATACGGGAGGAGACCTTCGGAATCAGATTCGGAAAATTACTGAACATTCGCATGAAAACAACAACAACCCAAAAATATGTCACTGACTGCAATTTCGTTGATATTATTTATGTTTACTAAAGGATAGAATTGACCAGTCGGAATGATATTCTTACTCCACCCTTTCCTTCCATCTTTCTTTCTAATTTGTTTTCATCTCATAATTTCACGATTACAACAACGACGATTTCTAATTTTACAACTGCTTATAGCGGACGGCGTTTTCCAGCCAAACCATGGATAACGTGACTGGGTCCGATTCGAGCTTAGTAGAGTCTATCCAGACCTTTGGCAAGTCTTTTATACTCTATGGCCATAATGATCAGTCCGTTCCTTTGCTTGTAAAATCTGCAATGCCCAGGTGGTATTCGTCGTTTCTTTTTCTGTTTCTGTCAACTAATTTTATGATGAAATCTTTTGTTGTTTTTTTTTGTTTTTTTGTGGAACAGAAAGGAAAGATAGCCATTCACACGATTTGATGAGAGGGTTATTTATTTATTTGAAGGCGGAGATATAACAAAAAAAATGAAAAAGTGAAAGAGAAGCGAATGGCGAAATAAAAACGGAGAATTTCTTTTGTAATGTTATTTTCTGTTTAGACATATTGTTAATCTGATCTGGTTATCGTCTGCTTTGTTATATTTTGACCTTTAGTTTGAAGAAAAATGGAAGAAAATTATACAAAAGAAAGAAAGAAAGAAAGAAAGAAAGAAAGAAATTTAAATGATGATGATGATGATGATGAAACGTAAACAATGATGTTGACGACAATGATTACAACATTTATGAAGCTATAATGATTATTTTAATGTTGATGATGATCCAAGAAATCATGATGATGATATTGAAGGCAATTTATTCTAATCAGGGGAAAAGACCTGAAATGAAGAACTATTATGTACCTTGAACCTTTTTTTTTTCACTTTTTCTTTTCAAGTCCAACATGTTTTGCGTGAGTGCGCCCCATTATTTCTCATTACACCGAAAGAAAAGATCCCCCATTTATTAGCGGCAACTGACACTGATCTGATGTTCAAGCAACACCGATTGAATCTTAAACAAACACAAAAAACACGTATATATATATATATATATATATATGTGTGTGTGTGTGTGTGTGTGTGTGTGTGTGTGTGTTTCATTGAATATGATAGACAAGGAAAATCATTTATATTTTTTGTTAGACTTTTCTAATGTTTTTTTTTTTTTTTTTTTTTTGAAAGACTAAGGGGAAGCAGAAAGTTAATAAGCGTTATTATTCCAAGCGCTTTCGGCAAATTCATTTATGATCCGTTGTTAATGGTGTTTAGTGGACCCCTTAAAATGGCTAACGAATTAGTCGAAAGCACTTGGGAGAAGCAGAATCATCTCTGCACTTTCTAAGCTTCTGCACCCCACATAAAGAAAACGGTAAGAACGTTAGAGAAACTTAATAAAAATCTTATATTCTCTTTGTTTGTCACATTTAATGAAACATGATTATAAGAAGGTTTGCTCCCAATATATATATATATATATATATATATATATATATATATATACATATATATATATGTATATATCGTGCTTCGAAACATACAGACACACACGCACACATCTAAAAAAAACTGTTGTTTCGTTTACGAGACAAACTGTGCGTTTCTTAAATTTACATAACAACATAACGACAACAACGATAGCATCATTGTCTTATATTTTGCTTTTGTTTTGTTTTTGTTTCGTTTTGTTTTTATTTTTGCCATTTTTCATAACAAATGCAATTTATGTACTCTTTTCTTCATTGCCTTTTCTTCTTTGCCTTTTGTTTATTAGATGTTACCAATGCCCCTATTCCAGCCACGACTAATAGTATTTCAATCTTATATATCAGTTATTATTTTTTTAATCATTGTTAATTTTTATTGTAATTTTTTTAATTATTATTATTATTACATGCATTTGCATGTTTTCATCAGATATCCGGTGATCATCGCTGAAAATTAAGTGGCTGCCAGTTTTCTTAAATTCTCAGCACCTTACTCAGTAATATCGCTGAAAATTAAGTGGCTGCCAGTTTTCTTAAATTCTCAGCACCTTACTCAGTAATATCGCTGAAAATTAAGTGGCTGCCAGTTTTCTTAAATTCTCAGCACCTTACTCAGTAATATCGCTGAAAATTAAGTGGCTGCCAGTTTTCTTAAATTCTCAGCACCTTACTCAGTAATATCGCTGAAAATTTAGTGGCAGCCAATTTCCGTAAATTCCCAGCACCTTACTCAGTAGTCTGTTCCCTCAAAGACTCAAACATCGCTGTGGTCTGTACTAAGCCTTATTATTATTATTATTATTATTATTATTATTATTAATCACTTTTTCATTATGTTCAATCCCTTAAATGGTCATTACAGATCTTGGGTAAGACAAGTTAGTAAATATATGCATTCTGTTTGCATAAATTTTGATGTTAAGTGATACTTAACGTACATTTTGTTTATTTTTTACCGTGATAATACTCTCCTGAGTAAATGTCTCCCACAGTATTTTTTTTTTAAATCTGTTGTGAACTAAGGCAGACAGGGATGTTGTAAATGTTTTTGGCTGAACCCTTTTTTTATCGTACTCAGGGCTCCAATCATTATTGCTATAACCCTAGTTTTATAGTTACACATTCTTCTCACCTTCAATTTCATAATACATACAGTTACTTATTTTGTCACATTCTTTAACAGATATTATTATTATTATTATTATTATTATTATTATTGAGTTATACTGAGATACTAATATACGAAGTTCAATATACTCATCTTAATACCTATTCTAATAAGGTTATACCGCGCACATGCGTCACAACCAAATGTGCGCAATATGGTTGACAATCTTGCAGGTAGTGTCTAATTAGAAATATTTTCAAGTCGCCTAACTGGGCCCTTTCAGACGGTCTCCGATTAACAGTATCCCCAAGCCTCTAGATAATGACTCCCAAGTAGCTGATTCATCCTTCTAGCTAAAAATAAACAACTCTCTCTCTCTCTCTCTCTCTCTCTCTCTCCATCCGGTCATAATGCTCTCCAACTACTCCCGCTCATGAACAGATAGACACTGCGCGTTAGCCTCTAGGGGGCATACTCATTTGTTTAAGGTCAGGCAAAGGACAAGCATATCTGTGGTATTGAACAGGATATTTTAATGTAGCCCATCTTAATTTACCAAGACAAAATATGTACTTGTTCACATCAACAACTGATGCTTAGGGTAGCAGCTAGGCATGCTGCTATTATTATTATTATTCTGTCATTTTTCATCATATTTCGATTTCTGCTATGGTCGCACTACCAACCAAGTCAGCGGGAAGACCTAAGGCAGGTCGTGGTGTGTTGTTATGGCTCCATTTCATGTTTTTTTCTATCTTCCCCATCATCCCTAGCGTTACATAGACAAAATTCTCCTTAGTGTGTGGGCTGTACTTAATAAGACAATTTTTTGTATATCTCTTAAGCTGGGGTTTCCAGGGATTCTTTCAATGTGTTGTTTTGTTCCATTTTTTATCATTCCAAGTGCACCTACTATCACTGGCACAACTCTTGTTTTTAATTTCCACATTTTTTTCTATTTCAATTTCCAGGTCTTTATATTTTGACAGTTTTTCAAATTCCTTGGTAGCTATGTTACAATCCGCTGGACAAGCCATATCAATTAATAGACAAGTTTTCTCTTTCTGGTTTTTAACAATAATGTCTGGCCTTTTTGCTTCAATTTTATTATTATTATTATTAATATTATTATTATTATTATTATTATTATTATTATTACTATTGTTGTTGTTGTTGTTTTGTTTATTTTTCGATGTTTTTATATTTATTTGCATTCGATGATTTTTTCTGAGTTTTTTTTTTTTTTTCCACACTTCTGCGAATGTTACCGTTGCGTTACTGCTGTGGTTGTTGATATTGCTCTGGCGACAGTTACATTAAAAATAACGATTACTGTAGTAATTCCCTTGACGACGATCGGGGTCGACGACTGATTTACTTTTTACCGGATATATATATATATATATATATATATATATATATATATATATATATATATATATATATATAAGTGCCCGATTTTACGATGCTAGCCTGTTAAAGTGACTCAATTCTTTTTCGAAAATAGTTTTGAGTATATATCAAAGCTTTCTTTCTTTCTTTCACACAGGAAAAATAAGAAATCTCTTAGAGAAGCAAAAATGAATTCACTGCTAATGAGAAGTTTTCAAGAAGGAAAAAATGTTTGCTTTACTGGGGTAATTTCTTCAGATAAAAATTTTATCCATCAGTATTTTCAGATTGTGAACAACATTTATTTTTATGTATATTGTGTTAAACCCTATCTATCTATGTATATATATATATATATATGTGTATATATATATATATATATATATATATATATATATACATGTGTGTGTGTGCGTGCGTGTGTGTGTGCGTGTGTGTGTCGTAGTACACACGCTCACACACACACACACTACACACACACACACATATATATCTATATATATGACTAATTTGAAAACTTCTATCTTGATATGTTTCACCGATAAATTGGCGTCATCGAAAGAATTCATCAGCGAAATATGTAAAAACAAGTTTTCTAAATTGTCTTATATCTTTACCATTCGATTACATTCTCATCCGGACATTACCTATATATATATATATATATATATATATGAGTGCGTGCGTGTGTGTATGTATGTACTTGTGTGTTTGTGCAACCTACAAAGCATACATTCCATAGAAATAAAAACTTCTTTGTTTTTTAATGTAAGTATTATAAGCAGATTCCTTCTAAGGGTCAGGAGTTACTGGAAGTTATTCCGGCTGTGAAATTGGGGAAAGTGACGCCGATTCTGTCCTTGGATCAAATACCTGGTTTTATTTACTGTTATTGTTGTTGTTATTATTATTATTATTATTATTATTATTATTATTAATATTATTATTATTATTATTATTATTATTTCTCTAATAAATACCGTTAGCTTATTTTTTGCCATAAGCGGTTTCTCAGAGACGTATGCCATACGCGCATTACATTTTAACAGACAACTGTTTCTTTAGCGTTTAAGTATTAACTAATCATTCATTTATGTGATGTCCATGAATTCAATGATTCAGCATTTGTTTATTTTTTACCATTTTTTTTTATCTGAAAGAATAACTGTAAAAATTAATAGTAATAATAATAATAGTCATGGTAACTGTGAAAATGCCTCTAAAATACTAAAAAAAAAAAAAGCAAAAACAAGGCATAATTGATTTTTTTTTTAAAAATTGATCTCGATACGAATTCTTATTTACATTTTTATTCCATTTATGTTTGAATCGCCATAACGTTCTTTTTGTCCAAACATGACTTTCAAAAAATATGTGCAATTCGTCATGAACGTAAAAGAAACGCTTGAAAAAAATATAATATTCTATTAAAAAATATTTAATGCGGAGAGATAACATTATCATTTTATTTTTATCATTTTTCAGCCAGTGAGTGTATGTGCATTCTTGAATGGCTTAACTAGTGATCGAATGCGTACATAGCCCACTGACTTACGACTGGTCATTTCTTACCGGCAGTTAAATTTATTTTCTTTGAAAACTAATTCGTCTTCACACACACTCTCATATTCTAAGGGTCATTTTACTTTCTCGTTTTCCTGTATTTAGTGACATGTAAACAAGTAATTCCGTAGATCTTTGCTGTGTGTGTATAAATTTAGTATTGTTCGTATAGCTAGCAAACTCGATAAACATTCTTGTATATATGATTATAAGTATGTACTTGTGTGTATGAGAAAAGAGAATTGAATATTACACCTGAGTAAGTTATATAGTTGATGTTTTTCAATATTCTTGATCTAACTAATCGAACTAAGGTAATTCAGCCAATGTTCGTCTTTTATTGAGATAAATTGATTGTAGAAGTGATCATTAACGTGCTATTCAGACAATAACAAAAAAAAAACGAAAAAATATATGTGAAATTATTGAAAATCAAACTTTTTTCAACAAATTTTGTCTTTTTCTTCTTTCTTGAACCTCGTTTACTTTGAATAGGAGGACGCCATTTTTTTTTAAAAAAAAAAAGCAAATATAACGTCCGCCATTAACAAATTTATGTCCAGTTTGTCACTAAATATAAACTTCTTGAGAATTGTCGTCTCGACTGGATAGCCAGTCTGTGAACGAACTTAAATTATCAAAAAGAATTTGTTGGTTCCGTCTAGTTATTATTATTCATATTTTCTTTCATTTCTTTTCCTGTAAAATATCATTAGAGTCAAAGTAGAAAATCCCAAAATGAGACTGAATCTATTGAACAGCAGCAAAAAAATATAAATTATAAAACGTTTTTAAAACATGACATCGTATCGTTGTAGTTGTAGATCAAATGGCAGAGCTCTTGAAACTGGCATTAAGCCTTAGAACGCTTCAGGAATTTCTTTTCAAGATGAGCTTTGAAATACAATTGTTTTGTTTTGTTTGGACTTGTTACGTATACAGATATATTTGTTCGTTCGCATATGTTTTTATTTTTACACTCGTAAATTATTTTCTATCTGCTTTTCAAAGTTAATGTTCGTTTTATTTGCGTTGATGTAATTACATAATTTATGGATTGTATATAGTTTTAATAAAATGTACCTCGATTTATGTCTGCACGTATCAAAATATACACACATACACATACACAAACATATATATACACACACGCACGCACACACACACACACATATATCTGTCTATATATATATATATATATATATATAATGTGGAGAAGTTCGTCACTTAGCTGAGCAGTGTTATTTCAATCATGCCGACTTCGAAGTTTTGTGGGAACATTATTGTGTTGTCTTCACTCTTCAGGGTTTTTGTTTTCAAAACACAAAAATCCCTGAAGAGTGACATCACAATAATGCCTTCGCGAAACTTCGAAGTCAGCATGACTGAAATAACACTGTTCAGCTAAGTGACAAACTTCTTTATATTAATTCTATAAACGCTCTGTCCCCATCCTTGATATCAAGCACTTTATGACAAGATCATCTGCTTGCCTAAAATACCTTTCTATCGGTAAACTACTGAAAAGAACAGTAATTTTTGTACTATGCACCATTACAACTTTACACTATATACATATATATATATATACATATATATATAGTCATCCGCAGATAGATAGATAGATAGATAGATAGATAGATAGATAGATAGATAGATATGATATGATATGCTATGATATGATAAAAAGAACAAATAGACTTTATGAATGTAACATGTTTCGTTTTTTATTTTAGTGTCAAAAAATTGTTGGAAATTAGTTTGCTGATTAATCAAAAGCAAAAGTGAAACGTTAGGTTTAAAAACTTTTTCCTATTTGTTCGTTATTTCATCATTCTGTCGGAGTTAATTCATTTTTGTTTCAAGCCTTACAAATAGATAGATAGATAGATAGATAGATAGATAGATAGATAGATAGATAGATAAATTTATGAATGGACAATATGTAGTATCCGTTATATTTTGTATATATAGGCAGTGTAGACACAGGTATTATCGTTGTTTGACTACCTACTGTCGTTTCCATGTCTCAAGACACAATAAAAGTGTTAATTCTCATATATATATATATATATATATATATATATATGTGTGTGTGTGTGTGTGTGTGTGTGTGTGTGTGTGTGTGTGTGTGTGTCTGCGTGTGTGTGTCTGCGTGTGTGTGTATGTGCGTGAGAGTGTAACTCAGCGTAAACAGGTCAATATGCTTAATGCATTTGTTCTGGTATCGTGAGGGAGAGAAAAATCTCTGATTTTTTGTCTCCACAGATGTTCATGACATGTCTTACATATGCATGCAAACACACACACACACACACACACACACAGAGAGAGTTAAAGCAAATAAATAAAATACAAATTACTGAAATGTTTTTTATATTATACAATCACAGTACAGATTATTTCATTTACACCAATACAAATATACAGAGATAAAAATACTTATAGTGATAAC